>BMAO01036090.1:0-46430 GCA_019973975.1 Trichonephila clavata
GAAAACTATAATTTTTATTCGCGTGTTTCAATAAGTAAACCATTCTTGTAAAACACGTCAGAATGCTGATGTGTCTGACGAGAAACGAAAGTATAACATTTATATTTATTCTCTTTCTATTCAGAAGTGCCATCTGTTGAAGAACTTTGTAAGCACTTTTGAATTGTCGAATTTTTGTTACTTATTTTTCTCTGGCGTGTTCCAACGAGTAAACCATATTTGACACTCACACCAGAATAGAGAAATGGACTTAAAATATTTTCTTACAGTTTTTTTCAATCAGAAGCGCTATCTGATGACGGACATTATAACTAATTTAGAATCATGGTGAGAATAAATTCTCCGATTACCAAGCATAATGCACAAAAACGTAATATTATATTGTCTTCCTTTCTTTTTTAGTTCAATTTCAAATAATTGGATTTTTTTGGGACACATTGAGTAAAAACTGCACACTTATATATTCTTCGTGAGGTAGATGTCGTTCGCAAAAATCTCATATGATATTTCAAAAATATTTGGCACTCAAAATCTCTTCTAGAAATGATTTTATTCTACTTAGCCATTTTTTTACCGTACTCATCTGACATTAACACACATTATTCTAAAAGCAGGTGAAAAGAAATATAAACATTTACCGAGAAACTGATTGCTGTATTACCAGATTATGAAGACTGATTGATAGGTTAAGTAATTAGATTAACTTAAGAGTGGCTCGTTCCATTTTTATAGTGAACCGAATGTGTCACTTGTCTTGGACTAGCCATGTGGGGAAAAACAGAGGATCATTCACGTGAACCGCTCGTGTTGTTCCCGGTTTCACTCCGAGTTTTTTCATAAATTTAACCACGGATATTTTGGTCAATTAAAAAAATTAGAAATAAAAATAATAATTCCGTTATTCATTGAGCTTTCTTTGTTGCAGTTAAATAAAATTGAAAACAAAAATCCTGCTGATTTGAGAAAAAAAAAACGATGCAGCTTTTTTTTCATGCAAACATTAAATATTTTGAGTTATCAAGTTTTAATGTTCTTTTTGCTTCCCTGATTCCAAACTTATGAGGGATTGGTAAGCTAAACATTATAAAACAATCACTGGAAAAACCACAAAATTTCTCTATTTTCTCAATTTTTAATGGATGTGTTAGCAAAAGAATTATTTTTTATGTAGCCAGGTAAAAGGCTATTTTTAAGGGTACAGCAATCAGAAAATCATTTAAAATAAACACTTTTGTAAATAAATAATACAATAATTAACATTAAGTGATCAACAGAAAAAAATTGTTTAAAATAAATACATATTGCTCCTTAGAGAAATTAATTCTTAAATTTATTTTTATTCTAATTCTTCTCGCAACTCTATGAACTCCTGTAATTGTGTAAAATTTACTTTTTCAAAAAGAGTTGATGTCAGGTATAAGGATGAAATATAAGAGTTGTATGTTCACCTTTTTAGATGTGTGTTTATGCTTGTTTTTATGGTTACGAGTGACGACTTTCAACCACTTAGAATTTCCTTTGTTGGTCAAAATTCGGCAAATATAGGAATTTACAGATACCTGAGTTTGAAATAGTGAGGTATATATCTCTCTCACCAACAAGGACTTAAAAATAGATTTGCTGGTAAGGAGGTCCCTCTACAATCAATCTATTTTATATCACGAGATTATGTAGAATGTATTTTTATTGCAATGTTAAAATTGAAAAATAACATACAATATTTAAAGCGTATCTGAGTTGAAAATGGAGAGTCATATATCTGGTTCATTCGTACCCGTATGAAACATATTTGGAAAGCTGTTATAAAAGCTACTGTCAAGGAAATTTTGACAATAGCTTTCACAGCAGCTTACCAACAAGGACTTTAAAATAGAGTTTCTGGTAAAGGGGGTCCCTCTACAATCAATCTATCACATATCACGTCACCCGTGTTGACGCTCTTAAGACGTATGGACGCACGTTATTATGGAACAGAACCACACCTTCCGCGGCGATGTGGTTCCAATTTAACACCTTCTGCTGTCGGAAATCGAATAACACCTCGTTGTTTCTCAATCATTGAATGCATTCATGTCCTTTTGAACGCATTTATGTCCTCACACGCATTGCCGCGACTATTAAACGGCGCTTTTTATAAGAGCATCTGCTTTTTACTAATCATGTGGGCTCCCATTCTCCTATTGCGGCATAGACAGATATGTTAACGGTTACATTTTTGCAATATTTCGTACCTTTTCATTTGAAAAGGTACGAAAGTTACTTTCATTCCCTTGAAAGTAATTTTAGTTCAATTTGTTAAATTGGGCACTTATATATTTATCTATCAGGTTTTTGGCAACTACATACGAACAATAAAATCTCAAGAATCTAAGTCTGTGAAGAGTCTAATTTGCCACAGCTTTAGATAAATGTATGACGTTCAGGCTAAATTTAAATAAATCTGTAACCCCCCACCTCACATATCAACAGTAGAAAGACTTACACGCCCTCTAGCGGGTTGAACAATCTTCAGTGATGGCCAAGCTTCCGAACTGTAAGGACGTACGAGCATGCGCTCCGATCCCCTTCAATTGTAATCTAAATATCTGTTCTCTAGTTATGCATATTAATGTTTGTTTTGTCCAATAAACGTATTTAAATTAATTAATGGACTTAGTTAAGAACTCATTCCCTGTGTGCCCCTTTATTACAATGGATCACGCTCCTTATAATTTGGCGTCCACCGTAATAGTTGGACACCCAACGTTATAAATCAGTTTTAAAATATACTCAACGAAATAAGAATAAAATAATGGGTCAAAAAATAATATTTTAATGAATTAAGATTTTATAATACAAAATATTGACCTTTAAGTAAAGTACTGCTCCCATATTCAAGTAATTCATGTAGAATTTGATACATTTTGTCTTAGTTTCTTACGAAAATCCATAAAAAATTGCATAAAAAATGGAGTGGTATGAAAATTTTGCAGAATAAGGAGGATATTTAGCTGACTATAAAATCATTTTTCCGACAAGGTGGCCATCTCGATTTTACTCTATAATATCAATTCGCTATAATTTCATTTCGATTTTAAAGCACTTTCAAATATTTTGCATACCAGCACTAACCAAAATGAGAAACAGGGTGCTTTAGTGATTAAAAAATATTCATCAGGAATTTTCAATTTTTTTTTCGCTAATTTTCCAATGTTAAATTTCACAAAGAATAAATTTCAGTTATAAAGCACTACAATAATCAAAAATAGATTTGGAAAACGCCAAGACCATGTTAAATGCTAGCTTAACGTCTATCGAGAATCTTCGTAACAATTTTTCTAATATAGAAGAAGAAGATATTGCTTTGGCTAAAAAATGGAGTATCACCCCAGAGTTTGAAAAAAAGAGACGTAGAAAAGTTAGAAGTTTTTCGATGATTTCAATGCTGATGAAAAACTGCAAGACAGAGAACGATTGTTTGAAATTGATGTTTTTAAGGCCTATGTTGATATTATTACTACTCAATTTAAAAATCTCTTTGAGAGGATGAATGACATTTACAAATCATTTAGTTTTCTGCCCCCCCCCCCCAAAAAATATATTGTAAGCACTACAAATGATTGCTTATATAATGTGTGAAACCAGTAATCCTCAAAAAATATATAGCCTTGACTAATCTAATGAATTTCCAAATCGAATTATGTCTCTAAAAGCAGCTTTTAGTGAAGATTTAATAAGCAAAATTCGCTAAAAGATTCAGGTAATTTTTTGATGATTCAAAATAAATTTGTAGCGCCAAGTTTACCAGATGTATGTACTGAAGCTTTATTTTTTTTTTTCTTCGACTCTTCCATTAACTACTGCAATGGCGGAAAGGTCATTTTCTAAATTAAAGTTAATAAAAAAAATTATCTACTTTGTACGATGCCAGAAGAGGGGCTTGGCTATTTGTCTTTGATAAGTATTGAACAGCAAGAAGCAAGAAAAATTGGATGAATTAATAAGCGACTTTGCTTAGAAGAATGTGAGCCGTCAATCGTGTTTTTTGTGTCTTCCTTTCTGTATGTAGTGTGGTACTTTTAACTAGTAGAGTGTTTCGGTCGCGAACGAAGCCAAGTACTAGTTCCTTATATATTTCAATTTTATTGACGCTGCGAGTGCATTTTTTTTTGTTTCTGTGCTTTTTTGTAGTCTTTGTATTAATAATAGTAGTTGTGCCTTTGTCTTAAACGTGGAATGTATGAGTTTTTTATTTCTTTTTTCATTACATCATTTTCGCATCATACAAAGAACTCTCCTTATTAAGAGTTGCAGTATTTATGGTAGAATATAATCGAACTTCATGTCAAACTCATGCCGGAATTAAGAAACGAAGAATAAGGTAAGTCCGCATTTCTCAAATTGTGGGGCACGCCCCTTTAGAGGGTGTGATAACCTTACGAGGTGGGCGCGTGTACATTGGGAGGTCGAGAACAAAAGATTATTTAAAAATTATTAATTTAAGCAAAATAAAAAAATAAATATATTCAGACATAATAAAAAACAAAATACACAAGTGCACTGTTATAATATACTTGTAAATATATCAGACTGCGAAATATATTTTATAATTAATTTAAAAACTACGTTAAGAATACTGAGTTAAGAACAAGTTTAATAATTACCAATGACCCTAAGGTCTTGTCATATACAAAATTATACAAAAATTAATATTTATCTTGATAATTTGTACGGTTTATAATTAATCCCTTAAATGCTAATTAAAAATTAAGTGATTCGCTCCCTAATCTCACCATCTTTTAACACTAGGTTGGTGCTTGGGGTGTATTGGTGGGGGGGGGGAGGGCTAGAAAAGAAATAAATAGGAAAATCCTCTGAAATATGTAAATCTGTCGCAAACGCTGTCAAGATCCTTATATTACACTCGAAAGCCTTCGGAATAGTTTTATGATAGCAGTCCTCAGAAAAGATTGAACTTTGGAAAGACGTAAATATACGTCTAGGGCAATTAAATCACTGGTTAAGCTCGAGACGTTTATATTCACCGGTGGCACGGAAGAGGTTCAAGTCGTATTGTATAGCTTTTGCGTCAAAGTATATTATTATTCAATTCAATACATTGTTATATGCGAGGGTAGGGTATGTGAGGAAAATATTGATTGAATATTGGGTCGCAAATGTTGAAAGTTTGAGAAGCACTGAGGTAAGTGATACTTTTTTTTATTTCGTAAGAATTTGAAGGAGAAAATTATTTTACATTGTTCATGCCTCTCTTAGTGCATCGTTTTTATTAAATTTTCCAGGTTATCTGTCGACTGTTGTGTTACATTTTCCATTTAAATAAATGTTATAAACACTCCCTAATAGTATACGTTATTTAGTTCGTTTACTCGGACACAGGTTGATTTTATATTGTTTCCAGTTTAATATTTAAATATTTATGCGTGATGTGTAAGAGCACACAATGTTATAGTTTCGCAATCCTTTGTAAGATTCGGCATTAGGCCCAAGACCTGACCTTGTAGCGGGGGGGGGGGTATTTTCCGCTACACCAATGTTGCATTCATTACTTAAACTTTAACTTCAAAGATTCGTCAAACGAAAATTTAATTTTCACTACACTTACTTTGGCTAGTTTAACATATGTCATATTGACTCCAAATAAATAATGCCATAAACTATAACAAATAATTTATTTGTATTAAAACCTATCCTCAAAGTCAACTTTTACACCTCACATAATTGAGAGCATTGATGTGTTATCACCGAGAGAGAAAGGTCAAGATTTTCTAAGTTACTTATACTTTAGCTAGAGTAGCTTATATGAAGTTACACTCACTAGGGTTTATTTTGAAATTAGCATTTTATTGTGCTGTAGAACTATAGCCCACGTTCACCTTAGACATTCTACAAATCTTTTGAGAATGTGACACGGATTAAAATTTTTATTTAAAGGTCCTTAGGAAATACATAACTTACTGTACAACTTGTTAAGGGGAACAGAGACGAGTTATAAAGTGTTCTTTGGAATATATATAATAAAAGAATATGGATGTGCTAGAGTATAATTCAAATAAATATAATACTTTAATAAATTTGCAGCCGATTTTATTATATTGGATTTAAAAATCAGAATAATGTATATATTAAAAAGTTAACAGCGTCCATACAAATTACAGCAAGAAAATGTTTTTATAATTTAAAACAAATTTGGGTCACAATGTATGGAATTAGATATCTTTAGAAACTGATGTACTCTAAACACTAATTAATACGGATATAGTAGACACTGCACTATTAAAAAACACTCTCATATTAACTATTCAAGATGATTCTGCCCTCTTTTTTAAACAAAGTACATCTTAAATAGTGCAGTTTAAGTTACATTGAATAAGAGTTGTCTCAGGAATAATATACCCTTTCTAACTTCATCAATTTTCAATTTATATGTTTAGTATCATATGATATGTTTCAAAATTAACAACAGGAACTATTGTTGGAGTTTATGGAAGACTCCATTAATGTTTGTGGAATAATTAATTATAAGTTAAATTATATCTTTAACATTCTAATAAATACTATTTCTATTGAAATTTTTCTCACAGAAAAGGTTGTTCCAATAAATTTGACAAAACAACATTATTTTTCATGTATTTGCACTAAATAATAGATGATCATTTTACAGTTTTTAGAAAATTAAAAGAAGGTATTTTGTGAAAAATTCATATTTCTTGATACTTACAGAAAAGAAAAGCACACATGACATTTCAAACCCAAGGTGAAATTCTTGACTGATTGTCTTTCCTAACTGTATATCGGAGCTGCAAAATATAACAGGAGCATTTGGATCTCATCGCTTCAAGTAAGTGCCACCATCACTCGCTGTCAAATTACCTTTAAACAAAAGGGAATCGTTTCACCTACCACTCAGCAATTTTCAAACACTAAGTCTCTACACTTCAAAATGGTGGTTGACTTCTTTCCTTACATTTATATTTCTTTCTAACTTTTTGTTCTCCTCACTTAAGTGAAATACATTCATGTTCTAAAATATGTTGAATGTCTTAAAGGAAAGAATGTTCAGTGCAACACCAGATGATTTTTATTTTGACAAAAATATCCACTGATAACGTAAACTTCAGATAGAAGACATGGGATATAGAAGTTAAAAGAAGAATTTGAATTCGCCAAAGTTTTTATTCAAAAGCAGTGAAAAAATAATAATTTTACATTATTTCTAAACGAACTGCATGCTATTCCTTAGTTATTTAACTTCAAACATACTTATTTAAAAAAAAAGGAATTAGGTGATTGAAAAGGAATTCAGAATGTACTAAATAGTAGTTAGAAGCTCGGAAATATCTCATTTTAAGATATTAATTATGGTAATACTTTCTTCCTTCTAGATTGCCATTTCTAACTGCAATTATTGAGTAAGCCTCTGAAAAGAAGGCATGAACGCAAAATGTGGAATAGTTTATAAGTATATTTTGATCATTTTAAATAATTATGCAACAGGTAGATAACTTAACCATTTAATTTCCATAGTATCTCAAATTATAAAAATGTCAGTTTTTTTCCTGACTATTTATAAAAAGGGAAAGCATATGAATAATTTTAATGTTCAATATGTGTTTCGCTGCACCATTCCTATTTAATATATATTTATGCAATATGTGTGTTTTTAAAGATTATCGTTAAATAATTAAAATTTAATTCTTGTACTTTTAAGTCGTTCAAGAAAATGGACCAAAGCATAAAAAATCAGTATGTATTAAAATAAACACACACACACACATATATCTATATATATATATATGTGTGTGTGTGTTTATATATATATATATATAACTTCTATAATATCTTCGTAAGATTTTTAAAATTAATTTTCAAGCGGAATTTAGTGGATTACTCTCTTTTAAATTATTCTTTCTTCTGAAATAATTACCTGTACCTAGTTTTATACTTCTTTCAATGTTCTGAGCAACTTTTATTATGCCAATATAAATATTAATATGCGTTAAATCTTTTCTTGCAATATCATTTTTTATTTTATTTTTAAAACAATATAATGCTTCCAACTCTTGTGTTAAATTATATTTTTAGATGCCTTACCATTAATTTGTAAATCACAGTTAATTTATTTGTCTCCAATTCTTAAGTAATACTTTTACAGCTATTTTGCTGTTCTTGTCTTAACATAAAGATTCAATCTTAAAATAAAGTGAAGTGAATAAACGCCTATATTAATTGATATGAGGGCAATAATTCCCATAAATATCCATTCCTTGTAAAGGACTGTACTCTGTAATAACTAATCTGTTGAGCACATTAAAGTATGTGCAATTCACGATTTCTTAAGTAAAGAGGATCTTTAATAAGTAATCTCTTTCTCCAAATAGTATAGTTTAATCTAAAACTCATTAAAATTCTGTAGTATCAACAAAACAATACAATTCTATTTACCTGCATTATTAATGGAGTTAGCAAAGTATATGTGAACGACCTTCATCTTAATATAGTGGAGGAGAATTATTCACAAACATTTCACAGGTTAGTAAGTGACAAAGGGGTCAGCCGCATTGCAATTTCACTTTGTGTTTTACTTGTAAGTTCCTGAAGTCCCCATTAGAATTCAAATGCTCACCTAGCATGATTTCTGGTGAATAAATGTTCTTTTCAGTGCATATTATTTCGAACTGTACGTGCATTAAGATATATGATGAAGCCATTCTTGTATAATTTTAAAATGGAGTTCCATGTAACAATGAAGGAAATGATTATATATGAGTGTTGAATTTGGCATAAGAGGTTACTGTTTAAATGATATAATGTTCTTGTAGTGAAGCTAAGAAAAGATTAAAATATACAGTACATTTTAACTCTAATTCTCTAGGACCAACATTAGTTTCAAAATAGAAACTTTCCATCAATATCCCCAATGTTTAATATTTTCAGTATTTAATATAAAAATGCAAATAAAAAATGCAGTTTCTGAGTAAGTTAAAAATAATACTGAAATTCAATTTAGATTATATAAAACTCCCATTCTATACAGGATAAAAATGCGTTGAAAATATTTGTATTGTTATTTGAATGTCACAAAATGTTTTCTGATAGATATACTTTTTTTTTAAAATTTAGCTTTATCTTAAAAACATAACAGACTTATAAAAAAATGGTGTTTTAGCTACAGAAATTTTCGAAAAAAATCTTCATTTTGAAATTTTACAAAATATAATATTTACGAATATAATTTATATGACAAAAATTAAAAATAATTCAAATTCATATTATTTGTAATTAACCAATATTACTATTATCATCATCATAAGTTTTATAAATCTATCAAGCAGTAATACGTTTTAAGCATATTTGAAGAGAAATGAATAAAACTTGTGAGCTGAGAATAACAGCTTTATTCCTCAAAATATTCCCCATCATTTTCCAACAGCTCCAGCCATTCCTCCTGCAAAAGACAAATAACAGCATGATAAAGTGATTCCTATTTTCACTCAATGAAGTCGTCAATCCATTTCGTATTTCTATTTCCAGAAGTGTTCAGAAAACAAAGGACTGTGCATTAACCAGAACAAATGAGTTGCTTTTTCCAAAATAAAACATGGTTAGAAACGGTGTGACGGATCTATACGCGTGATTATTCCACTAATCCTCTTGGGGAAACTTTGGGGCCAGCATTCGTGTTAATTCACAGCCTCTCAAGAAGAAACCATGATATTTAAATTAGTTTGACTATATAAAGTCTAGGTTTTGTAGATGTGAGGTAGAAAGAGCCGGAGAGCAGTTGCGGTGATACGTAGGTGAGAATATTAGAATATTCCATAAACCTAGCGCGAGTTAAGGAAGTAGTGGCTAAGAGATTAAATTATTAGATTGAGATCTAAGATAGATTGAATCAGATTTAGTTATCAGATCATTAGGGCTTGTTCTCCTTGTCTAGTTCACTTAGTCGTTTGTACTTAAGAGTTATTCAGGAGATTAGGTTGCTCACTCACCCTAGAGTTTCCTTTTGCAGTTTAACTTGTGACTGATTAAGTGTGTCTGAAGAGAATTAAAATAATAGTTATTATGGAAGTTGCTGGTGATCCTTTGTCTACCCCCACATCTTTAGGAAGGTAAGACGGTGATAGAGGGGTGCCAAATACACCATCCCCACAAGGGTTATGGCTGAATGAAACGTTGGGTGCTCCAAAACTTTCTTGTGAAACGTTACCAACGTGACTTTGAATGTTGCTTTGCTACATAATTTATTTTGTTATTATGGAACTATTTCATAGACCTTTACCAGTAAATTAATATTCTTGACTGATCTCGGTTCGAACACAAAACTTATTGCTTTCAGCTTGCAGCAAGAGTTATATTTACATCATGTTCAATAGTTTATATTAGAGCATTTGCTTCACATTGCAATAGAATTGTTAATTTGATCGGGGTTCAAATTTATGCTAACAGCCTCAAAGAACACGACAGTTCTTCAGGAGCGACGGACATTTATTGTAGAGAAAAAATCCTTGAAATACAGGATAAAGTACCAAAACGCTCTTAATAATTTTGAGAAGGTTTTCACACTTTCTACGATGCTCAGACATAACTATCAGTGTCTAAAATACAAGTTTGTTATATGATTATTTGCATGCACTCGTTCGTCCTTTTCAACGCTTGAAGTAATTACTAATCACTGATCTACTCTTCACGGTCAAATCAATACTACTTCGCAAGGGTCAAAACAAGATTAACTCAGTTTCGACGAGTGATTCCCTTTTTGTATTTGCTCGGATTTTTCTCGAAAAATCCGCTAGCGTCGTGGACCATGATATTAGTAAGTTTCTCCACTATATATATATATATATATATAATTTCCAGAATAATTCATAAGGACGCAAACTCAACAAATGTGGTCACCAACATGGTCGCCAAAAATAATGCCAACTTGGCCATTTCGACAAGTTTTCATTGAATCGGCATTATAATGTAATGAACTACATTGCTTACGAATATATTATAATTTTAATATAAATTAAATACAACATAGAGTAATATAAAGTTATTACACATCCAGATATAAATGGTTTACACTATTTTAAGCATTTTGATTGCATAAAATTCTTAATGTAATCATATAATTTTTTTTGCAGTCAATGGTTCATTTAAGAGTTCATGATGTTACTTTTTCGGGATTCAACCAATGTCTTTTGCGCTATAGATTGTCATAAATTCATGTTACACTTCGTCATGATTTATCATAATAATTATTTTCAATGTTACATATTAAGCAGAATCATGATCTTCAAGATAGATTCATCTTTGTTCATCCGACTCTGTTCATATGGTACCTACCATTCTGCTTTTGGAATCATTTTTCATTGCTTTAAGGGAGTCCGGCACTTCCATAGTTCCCCATGTTAAATTACATAAGTTTATGTACCTTTTTCTCAGAAAATACTTGCTTCTCATAAATGAAATTTTTACAGTAGGTTATATGTAGTATCAATAAGACTTTAATGGAGGGGTTTGTCTTTTTACTAAAAATTTTAAAAAAAATTTAAATGTCCTATTTTCCTTTCCCTAAAGTTTAGCTTAAAAAGACGTTATCTAAAAATATTTGCTAGATATAGCTTAAACCATCCATTAAAATGTGTAAACATGTTGAAAATATACTTACTCAAAATTTGAGGACTCTACATTAATTAGTTTCTGAGAAAAAGGTACATAAAGGGAAAAATATTGCATTTTGAGAAAACAGGCTTTAAAGTAAAAATTTGTAATTTTTGACGATTTACCTTTCTTAATACTTTCCAGAAGCATATGAAACATTTTCTTTGCCCTCTGCTGATACAAAAGACTCTTCTAATTTTCTTTTTTTCATTATATTTAGAAATCTAGCCTTTTTTTGTATCTCAAAATGCTTTCGTTGGGCTACACGAATCCTACGTGCATCTAATTTTTTAAAGCATGACGCACAATTAAAACCTGATTCAATACCACAATGTTTTAAAATGATTTATTTAGCTACATGGCCCATATTGAATTGTGCAATTGCCATATTTACCCCTAATTTTAGAGTTTTTAACTTCACAAACGTAGATTTTGAAATGACTGACCATATGGTATTATTAACTGGTTTTGAATCTTTCCATTTAGACATTTGTTTAATAACCTAGGGCCAGCTAAATCTCTAAAAATTGGCTTAATTTCATTCATGAGGGAAGATGGCACATGGGTATGTTTCTTATGATCATAATGCTTTTCGTTAAATTCAGCTTTGGCTTTCTGAAACTTGCACCATGAATTTGTACCCGAGGGACACAATCCATGTTGAGGGTTCTCGTTTGTAGACAAAAGATGGAAATAAACAGCCCAAATAGCAGTTTTCATGTTGTATAAATCACTGATATTGTTTCTAATGGCCATACCATAATACCTCTGAATTTTTTAATTTAAAATGTCGGTGAGTCGATTGCGTCCATTTAGGCTTCTTCTTCGATCACTTAATTTTTTTCCTCTGTTTTTTCTTTTGAGATCCAAAAGACGGGTACCCATACGCTTTTGGATATGCCCAACACACTCTAATTTTTCCACTTGAGTGTGGACATAAGGATTCAGAGCAAGTATTGATGAAAAACCTTTTGAATCTCCATCACCCAAATATTTTGTGTAATGAATGCCATAATGAGCTTCGGATCTTTCAAATATCGCCGTTACACCTTTCACTTCCATACCTCCACATGTTCCACTATAGTTGGCAATACATGATGGTTCATGAACAGAATTAAATGCAGTTTTGCACCGACAATGTTTCGAAAACACTTCGAAGTCAATAACTTTTCCAGTATCGACACTCGTAGCTGTAGCAATACCATTGATGGACTGGTATCCTCTTTTCTGCCATGAACCATCTAAGGCAGGGGTCGGCAACCTGTTTGTCCTTAAGGGCACAATACTAAATTTGAAAATCACAGAGGGCGCATATTTTACAGATAATCAACAGGTATAAAGAGGCATTAAAAAAAACAGATTTTTTATAACTTTATTTTGTTGGTGTCATACTTAATGATACATATAATTCAGTGTGAAACTTGGGTGTCCATATTTTCAGCTAATTTCTTATAATTGGGGATATATTTAGAGTTCCCGGTCCTTAAACAATTATCTAAATGTGAGTCATTAAGCTTTGTTCGGTATTTTGATTTCAAATATTTCATATTTGAGAACAAAAACTCACAATTGTATGTTGTTGCACAATATGAATAAATTTTTAGCATACATTTCCTTAAAATAGTATTTCCATAAAGTTCCAAAACATTTTATCATTACTATGCGCTTTTAAAATAATATTACTTTGTAAGTTTATTATTTCTATATCTAGGTCTTCGATATTATGAAGCTCGAAATACACTGAAACTATTTCAAGGACATCATATTCAGTAACATTGAATGGATTTATGAAAAACCTTAGAACGGGTTCTAATGCTGCAAAATCTTCAAATCTAAAAGAAAACTCTTCTATTAGCTTATATATAATTTCTAAATATGATGTAGCAGTAAAATTTTCATTATTCAGATTTCAACTCTCAACAGTATATTTTATATTTTGGAAATGTGATAAGGATTTTTTCAATAGATGGGATTTCAACAACACTAACTTGCATTTGAATGCATTTACTGCACTAATCATGTCAGCGATATGCTGATTTTTCCCTTGTATTTTTAAATTTAATTCATTCAACTTTGCCGTTATATCTGTCAGAAATCCGAGGTCGATTAGCCAATCCTTATTTTCTAATTGCTCGTAAAATTCGCCTCTTGATGCAATAAATTCCTTTATTTGTGGCAAAAGCATGATAAACCGCTCAAGTATTTTACCTCTGCTCAGCCACCTCACTTCAGTATGTAAAAGAAGATCTGTGAACTGAAAGTCCTCATCTTCTAAAAGTAATTTAAACAATCTGTGTTGCATAGCTCCCGATCTTATGGAATTAATAATTTTTGTTACTATCGTAAATACGTGTTGAAATCCGATGGTTTTTGAGCATAACATTTCCTGATGTATGAGACAATGATAAGAAATAAATTTCAGGAATAAGGAATCCTGTCTACATAAGGCAATAAATCCTTTTTTCTTACCAGTCATCGCTGGTAATCTGTTGTAATTGACGATAACTTTTGTACAGGTAATTTTACATCTGTTATATACTTTTTAAAAGTAGAAAAAATATCTTCTCCTCTGGTGCTTTCCTTTAATGGCAGAACTTTAAGGAATTCTTCTTTTGTTGTAAAATCAGAAAATACCATCTTCACGCAAATTGCTAATAGTGATATATTTGTCACGTCTGTCAATTCATCTATCTGTACCGAAAAGAAAAAACAATTTTCCATATCATTTGCTAATTCTGCCTCCAAATTCTCCGCAATTACTTCAATTCTTCTAGTAACAGTTCGTGCTGATAATTGCAATGTGTTTATAGCTGAAATTATTTCCTTTTTATTTTTAATTTCTTCAAAAAGTGAATCAGCAGCTTCTAACATGGCTTCTTTCACTAATTCTCCATCTGTAAATGGTTTTTTATTCTTAGCTGGCAAATGCGATATTTAATATGACGCGATCGTTGCTGCTTTATGTTGTTGCAGTGGTTTAGTAAAAAAACTTTGCTGGTTAGTTATTGAAGATTTTAAAGAAATAATTTTTTTTCCTTCTAATTTCAGAGATCATTGGATAGTCACCATCAAGATTGGTATGAACGGTCTTAAAATGTCGCTCAATATTACTTTTCTTGGGAATCGCAACACTATTATTACACAACAAACAAATACACTTCCCTTTGTAATCAACGAAACAATAAAGATGTTCCCATTTATCATTAAAATAATACATATATTCTTTTTCTTTTACATTTATCCATGAAGGGTTTTAAAAGAAAAGAATTATTTCGGATTACTTGATAGTTTTAAATGCACGGTCTACGCGTGGTCTATTCGAAATACAATCACACGCTAACAAAAAATACGTGCGTGCTATTAGATACGCTCAAGGTTAGCAAACTACTAATCTATGAACAATCCTAAACTCAGCTGACTACTTGCTTTATATCGCCGTTTGACAAGAGTGAAAAAAAATCAATATTACTATTCAAAATAAGAGAGACATTGCAACAACCTCTCCCTTTGAAATCTAGTTTTTTTCTGCCTAATAAAAAATAGTGATTACACTAATCTAAGCAATAAATTAGAAGCGAGCGCTCTGGCGCCACATAGACAAAACAAAAAGGGAAAGTTTTGCTTCAAGAGTAAATAAATCGCTCTGTCTATCATACATTTACATTAGTCCAGCGAGGGAGCATTAAAAATCGATCGGGGGCGCCGCGTTGCCTACCCCTGATCTAAGGCAACAGCAATACCACGGCTACCTTCTATTCGTGTTGCCTCCTCAACAGAATTTCTCATTGATTCTTCACAGGTAAATTTAGAAGAGTCGAACAACAATCCTGTATAAGTACTTAATTTTTCAGGGGGAGATGGCAAGTTCTTAAGTTCGCAGGATGTTTCTGCAGCTGAACGACATCTTCCAATAGATCTGAAAGCAAATACCAATCTGATATTTGAGTAGAAAAGTTTATTTTTATTCTTCAATTTAGTTGGCGTATGGAAATCATGCTTTTTTTAGCAAAAACTATAACAAAGTTCCATGTAATACACAATTCCATCTCTTTTAGAAGCCTCCAACGAGATAGAATGACCACAGTTTTTACAAACAGCAAAATTCAATAAGGCTATTCAATAAATTTAATTCTATTAAAACATTTTTTTCATTATTTCCTTCCATATCTTCATATAAACTGTTGTTTGAAATAAGTTTTCGTTTTGAAGCACTTTGAATAACAGTTTCTGTGCTGTCTGATGTGATAGCTGGAACATTTTGAGCATTCATTTTTTGAATGTCGACATTTTTGAGTTTTTTAAATATTTTTTTAGATGTCCCTATATAGTTTTTGACGTTAATAAAATAGAAATTAATAATTTAATGTAAAACGTGGATTAAACAGAAAAAAATCTGGATAAATAAATTAGAATTCACAATTAGCAAGTTCAAGCAAGAATAATCCCATTTAACAACAAACCAAACGAAAAAAATAACTGTGTTGAGTTATCTTTTACTTTCTTCAAAGAAAATTCGTTTTATTTATGTACAAAAAAAGATTATATTAGTTGTATACAAAACAAATCGCGCTGTCATCGAAAAATTAAGCATGATGAAAGAAAGGTGCTCTTAGAGGAGCACCAGTCACGTGCTAAGGAAAGTGGCTTCCTTTTAAAAAATAAATAAAAATACTTCTAGTTTTTGTATTTCCATATATCATATATCATTTTAAGCAGAAATGTTTGCACTTTTCAAAAATATAAAAAAGTTAAAATCGATCATTTTCCAAAAATTCATGTGCCAGACCCCCTTAAGTGATATGGAATAGATTTTTGTGAGACTTCTAATTGTTCAGGAAATTGTATTTTTAGGTTAACACTAGAACGTCCGTCGGTGTCAATTTGACACCAGAGACTGTTTACTTTGTTCTACTTTCCGCATCTTTGCAGGGAATTTCAAAATGTTTGGGGACTTTTAATTATTTTCCGTGGTGATTACAGAGCACATTTTTATGGTTCTAGGCTAATTAGGAGTGTTTATGTAGCTAAATATACCTAGAACGTCCACTGGTGTCATTTTGACGCCAAGGCAGTTTATCATTATAAAAAGCTGTCGTTCAACAAAACATATTTCACTATGTAAGATACCATTAGTAAAACAAACTTCCAAAAGTTCTATCACACATTTGTTTGATCTTGAATACAGCGGTATTGAGTTCACAGTGGAAATGAATCTATTATACTAAAACTGATGTGTCTGTTTCATTACATAATATTTGCTTATCAGCTCATAAAAAAATCATTTGATTTTCGAACTTAGTGCAAGGCAGACACCATGAATTGATGGTTCTTAGGACTAGCCCATGATGAAATTGTTTATTTGTTGCGAGAGCTTTCTGAGAATGAATTGGCTCTAATTTAGATTCCGATGAAGACATAAGATTGAATGAAATTGACTGCGAAGAATCTGAAGAAAGTGCAGATGTAATTAATAATATTTCAGTAAATCCTGATAATATGTCTCTAGGGATGGCACAAAAGGGACACCGCATTATAGTCATGTTCCTGGCAGACTTGTGACTCGAAATGTTTTTCTACAAAGCATAGTGTACAACAAGCTTCACGAAACATAATCTCAACATCAGTTTTTAACGATATAAAGGGTCATAATATATGATAATTACATGAAATATTATTAAAAGTTTCAAAACTAAGCCCTACTGAACAGTAGTCATTAATTTTATTTCTATAACGTGATCTTCAGTATATTTTCGTATTTTTTTTTTTTTTGTTACCAAAATGACACCGGCGAACGTTTAAGGGTAATCGAAATCCGCACGTTCTGGTGTTAAAATGTATCTTTACGGAACAGCACTTGGAAATCCTCATGCTTAGCTTTCAGTGGAGTGCAGTTTTTAATGTTCTCTATGACTAACATCAAAATAGACACAGTTTTTGAACCTAAAAACCAACATTTCAAGTACGATCTTCTCCTCTAGAACATAATATTATAACTAACATGTGTCTTTGCAAATAGCACATCTCTCCTTATGAAATTCGTAATGATTTCAGCGTAATGAATATTTCACCTTACTTTCACTTTTTTTTAAAACTTCTATGCTAGTTTGATTACTCGTAACTGGTCTCTATCACATAAGACAGATAGGGTTTACTTACTCGTATGGAGTTTCGCAATATACTTAAAACTCGCCTTAAAACTCCTTACCGTATCCAATTACTTGTATATATTTGCCTCCTGCAAAATTTTATAATTTGCAAAAATGTGTTGACATCAATAAATGGAACATTTACTATACTGTTCGAATTAGTTGTTACAAATGGCAAAAATCAATTTTTGTCTGAAAACCTAGCTTTTAATCATTGCATACAATAAGTAGTTAGAAAAATCTCTGTATTAGTACGAAGTTTGTCCTCCTACACCAGAAATGACCTCTTCAACTCATCTTGTTATCGACTCCACTAGATCTGCACGTATGTTCTTAACTTCATCATCGTGGAATCACAGTTGTACAGCACTTTTTATAATTTGTTCTTTTCATTTTAGCTTAACAATTCTTGAGAATATGCCATAAATTTGCCATAGGATTTAAGTCTGGAGATATACATGGGCAATTAAGCTATTAATTTTATTTTTACGTATAAAAGTCTGAACCAATATCGAATTGTGACAAGAAGCTAAACCATGTTGAAATGTTCCGTCAAATGTTTTCATGTTTGAAACAATTCTACTACTTAATATTTCTATGTATTTCACGCAATTCATCATGCCTAAAAAAATCAGCTTCCAGTGCCATTTGCTGTGAAAAATTTCCAAAACGTCTGTTTAGAAGGGTGTTTTACAGTTTGTTGGATATGATCTGGCAGCAGAGTTTCGACTTCATTTCGTCTTACACTTGATATGAATCTCTGTACAAATAAAAGCGTTTCATAACTGAAAAGCACCTTCTTATAGTCATTAAAATTCCAGTATCGGTATTTTTGTTTTATGCCAAACGTTTTTTCATCATTTCCTGAGTTAGAAATTGCTTTTCCCTCGGTCTTGATACTTTACAGCTAACTCCCAGAACAGATTTCTGTACAGTTGAAGTACTTACTTCAAAACCATAATCCAATAAATCCCTTCAAAGGTTTTATTTTGATATTTTTTATTAGAGTTTGAACAGTTCTTGCAGTAATTTTCCGTTTAAGCCCACATTTTTTTTTTTTTAGATGGTGATCAAAAATCTAGAAAAATCTTAAAATTCTTGAAACACTTAGTTTTCCCACACCAACTACTTAGCTATATCTCACACAGTCCTAGAAGTGTATTCACTGAGAGCAATTATTTTAGAACGATTCCTCGGAGTAATATCTATCTCTCAACGATCAAAAGTAATTCGTGTTACGTGGAACGCAAAGTTATAACCCCCAACTATCACACAGAAAGGCTCACAACTGAACTGTAAATATACTGAAACCAATCCAACGAATGATATCGGCCACTTAATGTTGATTTTTGCATTATTTATTTTAAGCGTTTATTATGAAATCTATACTCCAAAGCTATTGTAGTTAGTGCATTACTTTTCTTCATGTATTTCTACTTAATTATACTTTAATAATATACATTTCAATATCATCAAAATTTACATAATTTGCGCAAATATCTGTATGGAATTTCTTTCCACATAGAACTAAAATATTTCCGACGTATTTAAACATCACATGAAAGGATGCGTGTATTATATTTACTTTTTTTTACAATTTTTTAAGCTTGCTTATAAAGCAAACTTATCTTCAAAATACTTATTTTATAAAATAATGTATAAATGTATTGCAAGTGTTCTATAGTTCTATTTCTGATCAACAAACAGAAAAAAATTCTGGAGTAGAAAAATGAATATTTGAACAGAGTAATAAAATGTAAAGAATGAAAAAATCTCTGCCAACTATTTTTAGTTCCGTATTGTTTAAATGATGTGGTTAATCTCCATTCTATTCCTCTGTTTTACTCTTTGAATTCCAACAAAATGTTTTGTGAAGGATTACTAAGTAAACTTTTGAATAATTTTAAAGTGAATGCATTCAGTTCATGCTTTGTTCTACGTTTAAATAAAAACATAGTTTTTTTTATGTAAATTATGTTTCACAGATTTTGTGTGAATTAATATTTAATTTGAACTGGTAAACTAAAAATTCTGTAGATATTTTAATGCATTTAGAAATGAATATTTTTTGTCTTATACAAAAGTAATTTGAATACCTGTGATTAAAATAATTATTTAGAAATTACAATTAAAATAATTACAATTAATTACTAAAAATAACCAACTTGAAAAAAATATTTCAAAGAATTACATTTTAATTTCAAAGCATCTTTATGAATATCCCCTTTCCATCAAATAACTTTTTTTATTAATGACGTAAATAATTTTCCAAAATTTAAAAGAACGAAAAAGATTTATTCTCAGATTAATAATGTATTCTGTGCTCGTTCCACATGCAACATAAATCAAGACTTATTGCTGTATATCAGTTATTCAGTTTCACTATGTTTATTATTCTACAATTTAAGTTATAAGTTTATTGACTATCAGTGGCCGCGGTAGCCAAGTGGTCTAGGCATCGGATGTGGCTAGCATGTCCTGAGTCAATCCCAGTACCACTGAAGACCCGCCATATAGGGGAGAGATGCACGTAAAATCTGTCGAGAGCTCAAACGCCTCCGTTGTTTTTGTGGTAGTTAGAATGCAGCTATGTCGTCCCGTTACTTGACATTTCAAATTACGCGGACCGTCAAAATCGTGTACTAACAGTACTTTAAGTTATAAGTTTATTGACTATCAATAAGAAATTGTTATTCGAGTAAAATTTTCTCCTCCGGTGGAAGTTCGTGATTTATCGGCAACCATTTGATTTGACTTATCCGAAGTAAATTCAATGTACCTTAAACTGAAATACAAAATATCGTAATTGGGGATACAAATTGAACATTAATCTCTGTGTATATATTACTTTCTTATATCTCTAACATGGCACATACTATTCTACTCATATATTTGTTTTAAATAATTTTAAATGTAAAAGATAACTTATTACAAATACTAATTAATAATTTTAATTATAGAAAACATTAATATGAAAAAAAGCATTTCTACATATATTTTAAATGCATTCTACTGAAATCAGCTATTACAATATTACAAAGTACAAAAATGTTCAGAATAGTTAGTTTTGAGAAAATAGCATCATTAAAATAAATTAATTTGAAAATATATTTATATTAATATGCAAATAGAGTTTTTAAAATTGAAAAACCCTTATACATTTTCTATCAAATGAAAAAAATTGCATTCATCATGAGAGTACAAAAAATTTATCTTAATTTTTAAAGGCTTTTTGTTAACATAATTTGATTTAAAGAACTTAAAAATGTTTTATGCAATGTGTAAAAAATAATTGCAATGAACTTTTCTTTTTAAATTTGCTAAAATACACTGCTGCCCACCGTAAATGCAACACCAAGAAAGACAAGAGATAGCACAACAAAATTTATTTTGTAGTAATATGTTGACCAAGTATCAAATGATTAAATTTAAAGACTTCTGTGAAGTGTGGTTCCTGCAAGAATCAGTAGCCAGAGTAGCCGCTATTGTTGGAGATCACCACTGCCACACGCCTCGGCATTAATTCAAAGAGACTTTAGATGTGTTCTGGGGGTACAGCAGACCAAGCAGCTTCCACACGTTGCCAAAGTTTATCTGGTGTGGCAGCTGGGGTGTAATCTGGGCCAATAGTTGAGCAGCCATGGACCACATGTTTTCTATCGGTGAAAGACCCGGAGAGCGAGCCGACCAGGGAAGGAATTTAATCTGGTGATTGACGAAGAACCTTTGGACAATGCGTGCCACGTGTGGTCGCGCATTATCCTGTTGAAATATGGTTGTGACCAAGCCCTGAAGGTAAGGCAGGACAACTGGCTCAAACACCTCGGAGATGTAGCGCTGTTTAAAGTACCGTCAATGCGTACTAGAGGAGTGCAAGAGTGATATCCAATACCACCACATACCATAATATCCAGTGCAGGACCAGTGTGGCGGTGCATAACGCAGCTGTTCAGCATCCTCTCTCCACGGTGTCTCCAGACTCGAATCCGACCATCGTGGTGTTGCAGACAGATGCGTGATTCGTCAGTAAAGACAACTTCATTCCATTCTGCCACCTACATCCTTCTTTCATGGTACCATTGGCGGCGGAAACGTCCGTGGTCCTGCGTCAAAGGTAGACCAAGCAATGGACGTCTTGCGGACAGATCACTCTGCTGTAAACGGTGTCGAATGGTACGCGCAGACACTGAATGATGCGTTACAGACTCAATGTGTTGTGCTTTGGTTCGTGATGTGACTGAGCGATCCATCACTGTCATGCGCACAATGTGCCTGTCCTCGCGTGAAGTGATGCACTGAGGTGGATGCGATCGACCACGTCAGTCCGTCGTACCCTCCTGCATCCAACGGTCACATATCCGCATTACAGTTCTTTGGTTTCGTCCAACACGACTACCAAATTCCCTGAAAGATAATCCACAATCTCGGTGGGCCTCTATCCTTCCTCTGTCGAACTCGGATACTTGATCAAAAGCTGATCGCTGTTTTCTATGAGACATAACTGATCGTTTTTTGAAAAAACCACACAAAAAAACACAATTGCCGAACATGAAATCGTCGAAATCTCCAAGCCTTAAATGGCGCTTTGAGGTGGCGCCACAGGCGTGTGTGATGTGTGTCTGCGCTAAAATTCTTTCATTTGCATATCTCACCTCCACTAATGCATGTTGTAAATTTCATGTTATTTGCGTGTTTCCTTCAGGGTGTTGCATTTACGGTGACCAGCAGTGTAATATGAAGCATTTAAGAATTCTTAAGGAAATTAAAAAATTTAATTATTTGCTTATACTAGAAAATCTAAATTTTTCTTGCAACATAATTAATACAAAAAATAGGCAACTTAAATTAAAATTTCTAAATTTCTTACCATGTTTCCTTTAATTACAGAGTTTGATGCGTTTCATACATTTAAGAAAAATAAGCAAGAATATACTAATCATTACAAAAATGTATCTTGCTTGATATTCGCCGTGAGACACGTTTTCCTTTCATCTTCAAAGAAGTTATTAATGACCATGCCTAAATCATTTCTTTTAAAAGCTCCGAATAACTTCCAGATGTTTCTGAAATTCTTAACTATTAATCTTAGTTCTTTCGAATTCTCGCATAAATATTTCATTTATTTCATACGAATAAATTTAAACTTCAAGTCCTTTTACACATTTATTCTTCAAGTAAAATTAAATGAAAATGTTATATTCTTTCACATTAATATGTGTACGTTTTTTTTTTAACTTTTTATATCACTCTTAGCAAAAAATTTTAATATGGTAACGTTTCCTCATATTAAATATTTTAGAAATAAATATAAAGTAAATAAAAAGATGTAAAAAATAGATTAAAATGCAATAAAATTTAGAAACAATTTTAACCTATCGCTTAGTCATTAAATTGGTTGCTAATAAGTTATATAAAATATTTAATTATATATACACACACCATAGATATTATCCTTCGTATGTAAGTTTGTTATATTTTATTTAATACTTACATAAAAAATGGATAGTTTCAAAAGTAAGTAATATTTTCATCAAAGTTAACTTCTATTAAAATTTTTAATATCGTAAATATTTTTATATTTAAATGTTTGAATAAAATTTTAAAAAGTACACGGTACTTAAAACTGTACTATTTCTACAAAACAATTTTTGAGTTTATAACAATTAGAAATTGTCTTATATATTTATGCCTTATATGTCTTATATTTGCCGATTATTATTATTTTGATAAATTCTCTATTGTTATATCAAAACTAAATATATCTCTATTAGATTGATTTTATTACAGAAATACTTACTTATTTGATACTTACTTTGTTTCTTAACTGTCAAGAAATAATGTTTAAAAATATATAAATATTATTGTCTAAATTAAAACGTGTTGTGAATCTCATAGGCAATAAATTACCTACACTGCTGTTTGTAAAAAATGCAACACCGTGAAAGAATCATCAGAATTTAAATGAACTTTACAGCAAATATCCATTATAGGATGTTATGTAAAATAGTAAAATTTCAGAGCCACCGCGCTTGCATGGCGTGCGCAGCGCTTTCTGAACTGATGCTGAAAGCGTAAAAATAGTAAAACCGATACTTTTTAAAGCGTAAAAATGATACTTTTTATTTAATTTCACGTACATTGAAGAAAAAATTTTTTTCACCTTCTGTTTGTAAAATAACTAAAAACTTATGCAATAACATGAAGGGGTATCAAAAATTACTTCGTTTGGACCGAAATTATTTATTCTTTTTTTTTCTTCTTAAGTTAGGCCTAGCGACGCAAACGAAACCTGAAGTGCAACTCCTTCCGCATTCGTCCCGTCCCTAGGGTGCATCTCACTGAAAGGCGCGCCATCTAGGAGAGGTTAATATCCCTTCATATAATATGCAATCGCACATTGAAATTCTTTTCTTAAACCAGACCCATTTTTTTATTGTAGACATCTTAAGGTATTTAGAATTTTATATATAATAGTTAACTTGTTGTTAACTATACTATATATATAGTTAAGTTTTTTAAAATATATATATATATATAGTTAATTAGAGTATTCATCAATCAAAATTACGTTCTAATTTAGTAAGTTAATTATTTTAATTTGTGTCACATTTCATTAAAAGTTCATTAGTATACACTATATTTCAATTACATTTAAGGTTCAAGCCAAGCAAAATTACTTCATTTTGTGAACTAAAGCTCTCAATTATTTTGAGAAAACCTTTTCCAAATACTACAGAAATTTGATTCATTGCAATTACTAGAAATTTACTCAACTGAAAACATAAGCATGGTAATTATTTAATTAAATACCAGTAATTTTTTTATACTTCTTATTGCTATCATTATTAATACATCAGGAATAATTATAAACAATTCAACAACAAGGAAAAGATGATGTATTCAACCTCAAGCAGAATTTCTTTCGTAATATATTTCTACTGCAATGAATGTAAGGATTTTTTTCAAGCTTTCTTTCATTTCATAAAATGTTGTATGTAATAGCATTTCAAATGTAAATGAATTGTTTTTGAGAAATAAAAATCATTGAAATGTATAAATATTTTTCAACTCTTAAGGAGTTGTAAGACTGTCAATCATAGACTGATTTCATTGATTAAGTAATGTTCCATATTTATACATTTCAAAAGTATAAATGCACATTAATATTTATTAATATCCCTATCTATATAAAATTTGTTACTTATACTTTTAAATAAACGCATACAAACAGCAATGTAATTTTTTCTTTGTAAACATCACAAATCATATTATGGTTTTAATTGAAACTAAGAAGCTGCATGTATTACCGAACAAAATAACTAGATTTAATATAAATAGCTTATATCAGTTCGTTAATCTAGTATGCATTTTCAAATCAATAACATATTCTAGCAATGAGTTAATTTTAAATCACTCTCATGAATATACTGATCCCACAGGACAAAATGGACGTGATAGGTATCAATATTAAATCTTTGTCAAAGGGAAATACCCTACGATTATCAATACCATTTTGATTACGTGGTTTTCCGAAGATTAATGAGCAATACATATTGAATTCTTAAAAGGTACCTTGCAATGATTGCAAGGATTTCTCCTTTTAAATCATTGAGTACATATATTTATTATTTCCTGTTCTCTTGCGGGAAACACGTTATTTTAAATATTAATTTTCCATATAAAGAGAAATTAACTTATAATAACTTATATCCATGTTTAACTATTTATTAAATGTAATTCCCTATTAAAGTTTCATGCTATTTTTATTAAATTAGCATTAGTGTATCTTATTTTCTAATATTTACATATTTATAGCATTTAAAACTTTCTCTATAGCCAAATGCTATAAGCAAATTAAGAGTAAAGGTTGCTGACCAAAAAACATTGGTTAAAGCTGCACTCTTCGTTCCTAACGTTATGAGTTTGTTATGAGTACTACTGTGGCTAACATTTCGCACTGTTCTGTCTAGTTATGCTTGGGATTATAACGATTTTTATATGTTACTAGCTTTTACCCGCGGCTCCTCTCACGTTGATGTCTTTAAATAACTGTCAAAGTCGTAATCATTATCATTAGAAAGTAAATAATATAACAGGGCAATTTTTTTTGCTGCTTGACTGGAACCAATAAAATTTAAAAATTCTAAAATTGAGCTTAATATAAAAAAACTGAAAACGTAATTTATTATATTAACAACAAAAATTCAATACCTTAAACCATTAATATTTTTAAAAATCGAAAGTATCTACGTTTAATATATAATTCCTCTTTAAAGGAGCGACAAGCAGAATATTATTCTAAGATGCTACTGTATACCATTTTCTATGTTCTTTCGTCAGTTGCAAATACATGAAGATTTGAGCATTGGACACACCGATCAGGCTACATGTAGTTGGCCATGGGGAAAACATTGCTCTTCCAAATGCACCCTTGCTAGCTGGAATGTTAGCTTTGTTAATAGCGAAAGTAAAACTGGAAATTGAACTCGTTTGAATTGAAACGGTAGGTAGTGGGGATACTTGGAATTCGAGGTATGATAACGCTATATCCCTTTTCATGACATATGTTAAAACATTGGCACCAAGTATATTCTGCATCAGTTTTGTGATCCAAGGCCTCGTTCCTTTACATATTCGAGGAGCATCGAGATTTTGCATAACTGGTACATTTAGTTTTAATTGAAGTTTATGTGAGGGTACCCCCGAAAGTTCAAGTGAATTTTAGATCTCCGTGGGATATGAAGTACTTTGTTCTTTATCCACGATTGTATTCATTGATAAATATTTCTTCATTTTCCCCCTCCCCCGAATGTCGTTTAAATTTTCAATGTTGATTTTATGGACAATGTCATTGTTAGGCGCCAATATTGATCTTGCGCGCAACCACTGATCCCAATTTAAATTTTGTACCACTCCCGGGTAAATACATAATAAAACCATTCCTCCTATTATAACAGTACTATCTCGTAAATCCTGATGAGTTCGATTTAATGCTTCTATAGCTTTCTTGTGAGACATCGTACTTTCATCCACACTAAAAGCTTACATTGTGGAAGCATCCTGCCTTGAGAGCTATTTTTTCTGAAATTTTAGATGAGCGAATCTTCAAATGCAAGATTAAGCGATAATTTTAAAACAGGATGTGCAGTACGACCGTTGGTCAGTAAAGTCGTGGCTATACCAGAAGAAGCCATAGCAACTGCTATCTTCTGGGTTTTTCTGATGACCATTAATAATAAGTTTAGCAAAAACGTTTTTCCGGTTCCTCCAGGGGCGTCTAGAAAAAAAAGTACACCACTGCCGGATTCTATTTTGCGTAACACATGTTGGAAAACGTGACTTTGTTCTGGAGTTAATTGAGGGATAAATTCTGTTACTTGAAGTTGAAATGCTATAAAATCGTAGTTTAATTCTCAAGCAGTTTCATTATCGAAGCTATTTCCGTTGACACGTCTAGGACTAATCATTCCAAAATCATGTAGCTTCTTTCCAACCATTATGAAAACATTTATTGCGTTTCCTTGTATATGTGTTCATTGAAAGGCATATTTGCTTGAAATTGCTGCAATCATCGCAAAATGTCTTCCGCCACGTACTCTTTGTACTTATTCCAAATGGATTGAGGATTAGAAAGACCGAAGTTGAAATAAGTATTGCGTAAAGCTCCCTAATTTCATTCAGCGAGTGACATTGTATGGCTTCTTCCATAGTAATATTTTGTAGATCTTTATAGTAATACCTCCATGTAAAATATCTAGGTTCAGAATAAGTGAAAGATTTTGTGCAAAATATGAATATTGTATAATTAGATTTTAAAAAAATTCAAAGTAATAAATTTTGGATAAATCAAAACATTTTACGAAACTGTCAATTACTATTAACATAGAATTTTCAATATCACGCGTGCAATTTGCTAAAACTTTACTTCGTTTCCCTCTTTAAAAAGTGGGAGAAAATTTGCATTAAAACATCTGCGATTGTCGGAATAGAGAACTTCTTAGCCAACGTGGCGATATTTCTCAAAGTTTGAGTTTGACATTTAGCAAACGTAACGTAATAAACGTTAGACGTTTAATAAAAAACCATTTAAAAAATTGATTTTTGTAATGATGCTAAATTACACTATGTTTCAGTTATTTGTTACAAATGTGAGAAAATGTTTATTAAAATTTCCATTATTCACCAAATGCATAATCTTGCACCAAGGCAACATCCCACGGTTTTACGCGCATAGTTCCTGTTTCCGTAGGAATATGGAGATAAAATAAACCTTATATTACTCTCTGATAATGTAGCTTTCCATTGGTGAAAGAATTTTTAAAATCGAACTAGCCGTTTCTAAGATTAGCCGGAACAAACAGACAGACAGACAGAGAAAAATTTTAAAAATTGATTTTTTGATATAAGTACCTTATATACCTTTAAACGCATTTAATAAAAACCTGCTAATTTGAAATTACAAACAGACACTTCAATTTTATTTATTTGTATAGATTATGGGTTTATATATATAATGATCAATGTTTAACATTTACTTCATATATTTCTTTACCCTGGCTATTATATGTCATAACCAATGTAAAGAAGTATTATGAGGGTTAAAAAATATTGCGAATTTACTAATGTCCCTCATCTGTTCTAAAAAGTGAGAAATGACCATTTTTGCATTTTCCTATTAACATTGACGAAAAAACACACAAACACACCAATAGTTGGCGAAAATAACAAATAAGTTGGTTAAATCTGTACTCTGTAAATAAATAACCTATTGATAGCTTAATTGACTTTCAAGATCAATTAAACATAAATAGGAGATATGTTCAAGGTTCTCGATCAAACATATGCTAAATATTCCTTAAATAAATTATAAAATATGAATATTATATATGTTATACTTCAAGTACAACTAAAAAAGTTGACTTATTACAAATGACTTTACTAAACCAAATTAAAGGGTTACTACAAAGTGAACTAGACAGTAATTGAGTGTGGCTAATATATACACTGCTGCCCACCATAAAGGCAACACCAAGAAAAACAAGAAATAGCACAACAAAATTTATTTTGTAGATAACATGTTGACCAAGTATCAAACGATTAAATTTAAATACTTCTGTGAAGTGTGGTTCCTGCAAGAATCAGTAGCCAGAGTAGCCGCTATTGTTAAAGATCACCACTGCCACACGCCTCGGCATTAATTCAAAGAGACTTTGGATGTGTTCTTGGGGTACAGTAGACCAAGCAGCTTCCATACGTTACCAAAGTTGATCTGGTGTGGCAGCTAGAGGTGTAATCTGGGTCAATCGTTGAGCAGCCATGGACCACATGTTTTCTATCGGTGAAAGACCCGGAGAGCGAGCTGACCAGGGAAAGAATTTAATCTGGTGATTGACGAAGAACCTTTGGACAATGCGTGTCACGTGTGGTTGCGTATTTTCCTGTTGAAATATGGCTGTGGCCAAGCCCTGAAGGTAAGGAAGGACAACTGGCTACAACACCTTGGAGATGTAGCGCTGGCTATTTTAAGTACCGGCAATGCGTACTAGAGGAGTGCGAGAGTGATATCCAATACCGCCACATACCATAATACCCGGTGCAGTACCAGTGTAGCGGTGCATAACGCAGCTGTTCAGCATCCTCTCTCCAAGGTGTCTACAGACTAGAATCTGACCATCGTGGTGTTGCAGACAGATGCGTGACTGGTCAGTAAAGACAACTTCATTCCATTCTGCCGCCCACATACTTCTTTCATCGCACCATTGGCAGCTGAGACGTCTGTGGTTCTGCGTCAAGGTTAGACCATCAATGAACGTCTTACGGACAGAGCACTCTGCTGTAAACGGCGTCGAATGGTACACGCAGACAGTGAATGATGCGTTACAGATTCAATGTGCTGTGCTTTGGTTCGTGATGTGACTGAGCGATCCGTCACTGCCATGCGCACAATTTGCCTGTTCTCACATGAAGTGGTTCACTGAGGTGGATGCGATCGACCACGTCGGTCCGTCGTACCCACTTGCATCCAACGGTGACATATCCACATTACAGTTGTTTGGTTTCGTCCAACACGACTACCGATTTCCCTGAAAGATAATCCACAATCTCGGTAGGCCACTATCCTTCCTCTGTTGAACTCGGATACTTGATCAAAAGCCGGTCGCTGTTTTCTACGAGTCATAACTGAACGTTTTTTGAAAAATCCCCAAGAAAAACACAATTGCCGAACTTGAAATCGTCGAAATCTCCAAGCCTTAAATAGCACTCTGATGAGGCGCAACAGCCGTGCGTGATGTGTGTCTGCGCTGAAATTCTAATCATTTGTTTATCTCACCTCCGCTAATGCATGCTGTAAATTTCATGTTATTTGCATGCTTCCTTCAGGGTGTTGCACTTACGGAGGCCAGCAGTGTGTATGTATATATATGTGTGTGTTGTTTGGTTATCTTGCAATTTTCAATTCTTTCCTGTTTTAATTATGTTTGTTCATCTCTCTCTTTTAGAGAAATTTTGATATATATATGTATATATATTACTAAATTGTTATTGTTGTAGATCGTATGAAAATAAATTTTAATTATTAAAAAAACTATAAATATTATTTATAACAGACCATCTTCTCACTCTTTATGTAATTACTTTTATACGAATAATGTAAATTTTAGATTATCATAATCCATTTCTTTTTATATTACATTAGTTCCAAACATTTTAGATTGTTGTACATAATTTACATCATCTTATTACAGTTCATTTTATAGTACACATTGATCTTTTAGAATTCTTTAACTCAACCATTCAAGTAATAGATTATGATACATTTTGGAATTTCGACATTTTATGGGTCCATTTCAGGATTCTAAGATGTCAGATTATGGAAAATGTATAATCAATGAATTTGAAGCTTTGAAATATTGGACGAGAACATTTCTGTGAATCTTTAAATTGATCTGAAACTGTTTTGAACGCTTCATGTGTTATATTCATATGCACAAAAAAAAAATCTCATAAAACTGATAAAACTTTCTAAGAAGTAATATAGTACAAAAATGGAACAAAAAAGTGCAAATGAGTTGTGCTAGTTGTCTATTTTTCAAAGAATCTAAAGTATTAAAATGTTTCTTAGAGAAAAATTTACAAGTTTTAAATATTAACAAATATATTTCAAAAAGTTTGAGTCTCTTATTTATTTTTATTTAGGTTCTCACACAATTATATTTTCTTCAACAATTAAAATAACCTTTTATTATCAAGTAACGTTTCACATTCACAAAAACTAATTGCGTTTCAATTTGCTTTGGAACGTTTACATATCAAAAATGCAAGAACACATGCACATATATACATGGTGGGGCTATTAAATAACGGGACTGGTGCAATAAAAAATATTTTAATTTCACGCATATTTACTAATTTCAATCTGCAATATACCACCTCCTCTATCTTTATAACGCTTCATGTGAATCCTGCATTGTTCGAAATATTGCTGGAATGATTTTTGCGTGAGCTCCTTCAGAACGCGTGCTGCTTTTCTTTCCCAGCTTTAGCGGACTCAAATCATGTTCCTTTTGATACAGATTTCACCTTATAAAAATGATGGAAGTCACATGACCCAAGAACCAGCAAATAAAATGTATGACAAACCTCTTGACAAACAATGCGAAATGAACCAGTGCATTGCTTTGGTAGAGAGCCCATGTCTTGTCCAGCAATTCTTCTGGACTAGTCATGGCTTATTCTTTCACGGAGTTTAGAAAGAAATTGAAGGTAATGGTACTGATTATTAGTTTTTCTTTCAGGAATTCAATGTAAGTACAAAATCTCATCAAAACAAAAAAAAACAATCCTCATTGCTTAGAATTCGGGATTTGCTCATTCGAGATGTTTTAGCTGTCAGTGGATGGGTTCTGCCAGTGCATGAATTCATATTTAGTTTCAGTATTATAAGTGGAAAAAAAAACTACGATTCCTAACAAGTCATTTTCCTTTCAATAATTTGGGTCATTATAAACGTCATTCAAATGTGGTTCAAATGTGAGAATTTTCGGTTGTATTCCGGTATAGCCTTTTTCATGCCAAAATTATGAAATAAAATATGCTGTATGAGATCTTTGTAAATTCTAATAATCTAAGCAATCGCACTAGTGCATATCTGATGGTGAAACCGAGCCAGATTACAGATTTTAATTGATATATTATCATTCGTTTCTAACGTGGAAGGACGATCCGGATGTTGAATCACCTTTTATGTCTTCTCGGCCATTTTGAATACGCTTAAGCCCCTCAAAAATACGTGCTCGTGATAAACCTTGACATAAACTTATTTAAAAAAATTATAAATATCAGTACCCATTTCTTTCCAAGTTTGATGTGCAATTTCGCAACAAATCGTTGATACATTGTTATAAATAATTTTTTCGGCAAAAAACAAAAACAAAAAAAACTATGATACGAACGAAGTCTACAGCTATACGGAATTGTTTCTTAAAACGTGAAGTACTGCATACGAAAAAGAAGGCTTCAGGCTAAATAGCCGTTGGTTTCTGGCGTTTGGTGCATGCGTATTCCTTCTGTAATAGTATCAGTCTCGTTATTTATTAGTAACACCTTGTATACATACATGCATATACAAACTCTGATAATAAAGTTTGATGAATGAAGTCAGAACGTCCGATCTGGCAATACTGGTGAAACAAAACAATGCACATGGGTAGAAGCAGGTGTTGAATATCTGCTCTTACCGTTGTTCATTTGAGCATAGTTTGTGTTCCGTGTAAGACTTGTTCTACAATGTGCTTGTTCAATGCGTTGGTTCTTAACTGAGAACAGGAAAATGAACGAACAAAGTATAAATTTAAAGCTTTGTTTGAAGTTTGGCAAGACATCGGCAAAAACTTATTTGATGCTGGTACGTGTTTATGGAGATCAGGCAGTGTCCATGAAGTGTATGAACGAGTGGTTCACCCGTTTTCGAGAAGGTCGGGAAAATGCTTTTGACAAACCCCGTAGCGAAAAACCGGCAACCTTCGTCAGTGACGGCAACATTGAGAACGTGCGTAAATTAAGCACAGAAGAGTGCCGATTAACTGTGCGCATGTAGCTGGACGATAAATGCTGAATGGTACATTGAAGTTTTGACCTGTTTCATGAAACGTCTACGCAGAGTACGACCTTAGCAGGCTCATGGTGTTTTGTTCCCGACGATGCTCGCACGCACACAGCTGATATCGTCAAACAGTTCTTGACAAAAATGGGGCTGGTGCAAACTGATTATCCACCATTCTCGTTAGATCTGAATCCTACAGACTTCTTCCTATTCCCCCGACTCAAATTGGATTTGAAAGGAAAGACATTTGACGATATTTCTGACATCCAACTAAACATGACAAGACTTTTGAATTTCATCTCAAAAGAAGACTTCTTGCAAAGTTTCCGGACATGTATAGCAGATTTCAGTTGTGCATAGTTAAGGAAGGTGACTCTTTCGAGGGACAATTAGGTAACTTTCGTTAATATTTCTTCCTAACGTTAATGTTACAGGATTATCACTGAACTTTACTATCAGAAGTTGTATATATAGAGAGAATGCATCTTTACACTATATTATTCCTTTTGTTTTTTTAAAATTTCTTTTCACTTACGAATTATTCCTTTTCCTGTATATAGTAAGCAATGAGTTATATTTGAATTTATAAGAAATAAATATCATTAATTAGGCATTTTTAACATTATTATTATTATTACGTTGTACTCTAATATAGCTTTGGTATCAATATTTTATTCAAGGCATAGTTTAATAACTTCAATTTACTTATATTTGTTTATAGATTCCATTTTTTTATTATTTTAATATTATTAATATTATATTTTTTGTAAAGGTATGAATTAATAAAAAGATTAGATTTTTTCTGCATAGCAGCTTTGAGTTTGTTATTGATCAATAACTCTTTCTATAAATTTTAAGCTACTGAATAATTCGTAGTGTGTTCTATGCATTTTCAAATGCCTTTTACATATGTACATATATTAATAATGGATAGTAATATCTTATATATTTATAATGGATTCAGAGTTCTATCCATTACAATATTTTGGTTTTCACTCAGTATTATAAGCAGAAATGGAAAAATTTGATAAATTATATAACTGGTTCTACCTCGCAAAGCAGACTTCAGGCCGTTGTGTATATAGTTTTTTCTATTATCCGTATTGAAATATTAGAAATGTTTTGATGTACTGTTTTGTTACTTAAATTGTCTTCATACTTTTAAGCTTCGTAAGTCAAAATAATTTAAAATTAAATATTCACTTAATGTTTCTATTTTTATGAGAATTTCACAAACAGTTTGAAAAACAAGTCACATAGAGCCATCAGAATCAGTATTTTGTTCTATGTGCTTTATTTTAAAACTGAAATATTTAAGAGTAGAAGAGCCATAAAGGAAATGAAACGATGTCATCATTGAAAATTCATTCAATGAAAATAATGCTTACATTTTTGAAAAAAGATTTATTTTCTTTAAATCAATTTTTTTTCGTCTTCTTGAGTGTACATTAAAAGTTTAGGTCACGTTACTTGCTTTGACCTCCTATTCTTCTTTGCCATTTGATTTAGAAGAATTTCGGAGTTGGATTACGGTAATTTTTTCGCCGGAACCATTTCGATTTATTTCTTAGGAAGGAGATTGCTCGCCCACATCAAAGCAAACGAAAGCGATGATGTTTCTTCATTTCTATTCGAAACCATCTTACTATTGCTTTTCGGGTTTCAGGTTTTGAGAAAATTAAGAAAATGAAGGAATCGTTCCGTTTTTCAGTTTTGCACACAAATTGGGAAATATTTTAAAATAAAAACTTCTTTCTCTTTCTTTTTATTCTTGAATCACTTTAAGTTATCGAGATTTTAAATTGAAGTGACTTTTTCTTCATTTGTATCTGATTCAAAGAGGTAAAAGATAAGTGATTAAATGCTTCTGCAGATACAAATTTTTAAATAAATCCTTCAAGTACTTGTTATTAATAGTCCATATACAAATTTAAAATATTGTATTGTATTATCCAGTATATATTAAGCGCAAGTCAAATAGATACACATTTCGTTAAAACATTGATACATATTTTGAAGATTTTTTGCTGTGCTAATAAGTGAATAAAAGATATTTAATTTTAAGAAAAAAGTAATATCCATAAATTTATTATAATTTACTACTTCTGCTTAGAATTTTTTTTTCGCTTTGAACATCAAATAAACAAATTCATGCACAAAAACAAGTTAATTTAAAAATATTTTTTGGATGAAAATGTAATTAAATTTATTTTAACGTTATAAAAATTAATGACTAAAATTTTGCTGAACATATAGGTTTATTATATCAGCTCGTGTTATGCATGTAAACTTTCGATAAATTGTCAATTTCAATATAAAGTTTAATGCATAAATTATTTTTATTGATTTTTTTTAAAACTAAATAATATTTATCTCAATTCAGGATTAATGAAATAAAAAGTATATTAGTGAAGCGCATTAGTGAAATAAAAATTTAAGAAATAATTAAGTAAATATAAAAATAAATGAAAAATTTTGTAATAGAATATGACACTTTATTTTTTTATTTGATAATAAAGAGAATTGTATTTTAGATATAACATATTAAATTATTCAAAAAATTAATTTTATTATATTTAAAAATATTAAATATAAAAATAAATGAGAAAAATTTGTAATAGAATATGACACTTTATTTTTTTATTTGATAATAAAGAGAATTGTATTTTAGATATAACATATTAAATTATTCAAAAACTTCACTGTTGTCTTATTTTAAAAGATTGTAATTTTCTGATTTAATTAATTTCATCACATATTTTGAAATTTAATAACAAATAACGATAAAAACAGTAGTTCTTGTATTTTGACGTGAAAAATATTGTAGATAAAAATTTTGACATGGTTTTAAAATTTATGAAAAGTATATATGGTAAAAAAAAATTATTTTTACAAACATCTGGTACACAATAGTTCGAAAATATCACTTCAAAAACAGTAAATTAACATAAATTATTAATTGAAATAAGAATTAAGTGGAATAGAGTACATTATTTATTTTATATACAGAAGATGAATGCCGATTAATATTTTAAAAAATATTAATCATCAAAGATATACGAATTCACAGAAAATTAATGAAGGTACGATAAAACTTATATGAAGAGTATTTTCGTTATTTCCTTGCCTTAATGAATGCAAGTAATTTTATTTCTTTATATTGTTAATTTTTTAAAGGCAAATGATGTAATTATTAAATGTTATATGACCTCGAAAATGCTTATTAGAATGAAGTAGTTAAAACAAGTAGTAGTGGTTAACAAATTATTTGCAAGCTGTAAGTGTCCTTTTTCTATATTTTACATTTTTGGAGAACCTGAATGCAATTTTTTTTAAAGTTTATCATACTATTAAAGCTCTAATATAATCAAATATTTTATCCAGTGAAACAAGTTGTTTAACATTCATATTTTTTTTTACTACTACGCGCATTTTTTTCGTAGTTTTAAATTTATTGAGTTATAATTAGGTATCAGTGTCATTGATTTTATCGAAAAACACATAAGTATGCAATTAATTCTGTATGTATTGTGAACTATTAATCGAGAAAGATAGAAATGTTTTTTTTAAAAAATTTATTTTAAAATTGATTGCTTGAAAAGTTGTTATATTTTTAAAAAATGTTTAAATAATGCTTATTTTGGCAGATAAAGTTCAAATGATTTTTTTTTTACTTCATTTGTTTTTCACTAAAATTTTAAATATATTTTCTTAGATACTCTATTTACTTTCCAGATGAATAATAATAGCTGGTAATATTTTAGCTCACCATGCGAAATAATTTGATAATATTTATTTATTCTACTATAGCAAAATATTTCATAAATTTTTAATGTTACTTTAAAAATGTTTTGAGTTTAATTTAAATATTGCTTACCTGTTTTCAAGAAGAGATTTGATAACAATTAATTATAAAAATAACAAGTAAATTTTTACAATCATAAAATACAATTGTGTAGAATATCCTACAAAGCATTTTCATAAATGAGGCTAGAGTGCTTTATTTAATTGAAAGAAAAGAATTCGTGAAATACATTATTATTCAAAGCAAGTTGTTGTTCAATATAGTATGCAAGTACTATCTTTACATAAAATTAGAAGACAATGTTATTTTCATTAGTTCAGAAAATTACTTCATTAATTTAGAGTAGGTATTTATAAATTTGTATTTTATTTTTGCAATCTTTTTTTCTGCTTATGAATAATAATTTTCAAATCATCTAATTAAAATGAATTGTGTGGAAGTCAAATAACTGAAGAAATATTCATTCATTGAAACAAAAAATTCAGAGTATCATATTTTGTATTAAACGATAACATGAAATAATAATTTTCCATTCATTGATCAGGATTTTATATCAAAAAGGAAAATCTAACGCAATTTTTAAATAATATGGTATTCGTCTCATGAAAAACAGTTCAACATAATGAAAATTGTGGAACTTGAAAGTGAATGGACTGAATTGAGGTATACTGTTAATTTTTCCTGAATTTTTTAATTTCATATTTGTCTCTCGTTATGAGCCTTCGTCAAAAATTACAAGAGAATCTACATCGCACAGTTAAACAAAATTAGTATTAATGTTGAAGGGGGGGGGATAAATTAATATGCTTTAGATTAATTAAATAATTTAACTCTGATTTTATTACATATCTTCTAAAAGAAATAGTTTAAATTATGGAATCAAAACTTTTTGTGTCTGATTTTACATCTAAATCAACTTAAATTTCCTATTTTATAAATAAATGTCCGCTTTTAACTTTTTGAATTAAGGATTTGAAAAATAAATCTAGTATTGTTAAGTGAATGCCTTAAGCATTCTATGATAAAAAAATTCCAATTTTTTTTCAAGCTTTTTGCATCAAACACGATATATTTGTTTCTCAACTAAAAGAAGTATTTTCGGAAAATTAAACAAGTATATTAGAACGACAAACATATAAAAAATGCAGTTATGAATGAAAAGGAATTATAATAAGCAAATATGTTTACCAACCTGAATTTTTCATTTCATAAAAATTTTCCTACTAAACATTCTTATAAAATATTTGCAACAGTTTTAGAACTCTTTAAGATTAAGTTCTGAAATCGAACATTGAAGAGTTTAAGAAGACCTTTTCTAATTTTTAATCCATAACATGAATCCCTTTAACACTTGGTTTTACGAAAAAAGAAATTAATATGGTTTGTTTGCTTGGATAAACTACGTTATATGAAACCCAACAGGTTTTAATGAATATATTCGTAATTAAAATTTAGATCTAAATGAAGTTTGGAATATATGCTTTTTAGATCAGTTTTTACTTTATTGCGCAAAAAAGGAATTGCATATTGTAAAATTTCTGTTTTAGATATTAGTTACCTATGTTTTATCTTTTAAGAAAAGATTAGTTTTGATAAGAGACTACTTTTTTAGGAGAAAACTTCCATGACCTTTTATTAAAGATTGACTTATATGCTTCGTCAAAGAATGCAAACAAAATATTGTACTATTCTGTTAGGAAGTGATCATTTCTACGATTCAGATAGTATAAATGAAAGATAAATTTTTATGCCCCTCAATTGAAAAAAAGGCTTTATATTAGTTAATTTATTTACTCAGGGGGATTCATTGCATTTAGAGGTTCATAGCTAGTGACTGGTCCTCCGATAGAGACAGGAAACAATGCAATAAGCAATACGCTAGAGGAAAAAATACAAAATAAAGTTCCTTGAATGAAAAGGATTCGAGAAGACACCATTTACATCATTCTATTTCAGATAGAATGAAAAATACTTAAGTATATATAAAGAAATATCTAATATGTAAAATTCTCGTGTCACAGTGTTTGTAACCAAACTCCTCCGAAACGGCTAGACCGATTCTTATGAAACTTTGTCCGTATATTCAGTAGGTAAACTGTTTATCATACCCTTAAGTAATAAGGGTGGTCCACCCTAAGTTTTTATTTTTTTATTGTTTGGACAAAAAATTTTATTTAAATTTTTTTATGATTCGACGTTAAAAAAATACATACAGCCCTAAATTTTTACTTGTCTACCACCAACCCCTATTTTTAACTGTGATATTAGTACTTTAATAATTTTCAACTCTTGGAATTCGATAATTTATCAGTTACCACTCAATCAGTTATTCCCGCCAGGCGTCTACGTGATGTCGACGGATATCAAATATATCGTCGAAGAAATACCGATAATGGCGGACAATCATTTACAAAAAATCTCAACAAAGCACATATTGACATTAACAATCGTTGGGTAGTGCCATAATTCGCTTCTGCTGAGAAAAACATGCAATGCTCACATTAATGTTGAGTTCTGCCGTTCTTTGAATGCATCAAATACATTTGCAAGTATGTGAATAAAGGAAGTGATATGGCTGTATTTCATATTTAAAATACCAAAGTGAATGCTCCTCCGGTGAATAACAACGATGAAGTAACGCTCTACCAAACTGGCTGGTACATCAGCTCTAATGAAGCTGTTTGGCGTATCTTTGGCTTTCAAATTCATGAACGCGATCCAGCAGTTATTCATATAGCCGTCCATCTTGAAAATGGCAAGTGCGAATTTTTCACGAACGAGACAGAGATTTATCGTGCTATAAATTCACCAAAAACTACACACACCGAATTTTTTGAATTGTGTAATCGTGCAGATGCTTTCGGTGCATTTGCATGAAAACTACTCTATTCAGAAGTACCACGCTATTTCACATGGGCTCAAACAAAAAAAATGGATGCACTACAAGCAAGGCACACCGATTGATGCATGCCCCGGTTTATTCGAATCAAAAATCTTGGGCGACTATTTACAGTGAATCCAAGGTGGACTGAGTGTTTTTATTTGCGATATGTCACAGTCCCATTGTCATTTCAAGATATACGTAAAGTGAATGGACAGCAGTATCCAACGTATAGAGATGCATGCCTTGCTTACTTGAAGACGACAACCAGTGTGACTGTATGCTTACTGAAGCAGCATCGCACTGTACAGCAATACAAATTCGTCTACGATACGTTATAGAGTTGACTACATGTTCTCCAGCCTGAGCAGAGACGTTGTGGGATAATCACAAATATTCAATGATTGATTATGTATTGCATCGACATCGTACACGGCTCAACGATCTAACGATAACATTCATGGACGCTATGTACAATGAAGCATATATACTGATGTACGAGGATATTTGCATAGTCATAGCCAATTTACCACTCAGTCAATTCGGTATGCATTCGCCAAATTAAAGTACATCTACTTTAATGAACACTGAAATGAATCGTGAACAGCAGTACAATACTGTAGAAATGGCAGCAATTATTACTCGCAATGTCCCACTACTGACTGAGAAGCAAATAACCATTTATGGCCGCATCATGCTCGCAGTTTCAGCAGGACAAGGTGGATTCTTTTTTTAATGCACCAGGTGGAACTGAAAAACATTCCTCATTTCACTAATTTTCGCCAAAGTACGATCAAATAATGGCATCACATTGGCCGTTGCATCATCTGGCATTGTAGTAACTTTATTAGATGGAGGCAGAACAGCTCATTCAGCATTTAAACTGTCATTAAATATTCAAAATAATCCAGACGAAGTGTGCAACTTAAAAAAAAGCAATCTTTTACGGCCACAGTGCTGAAACAGTGTAAAATTATCATCTGGTATGAATGCACTATGACACACAAACATTCGCTTGAGGCGTTGAATAGGACATTGAAGGATATAAGAACCAATGACAAACTATTTGACGGCACTCTGTTACTTCTTTCAGGTGATTTCAGACAAACACTTCCCGCCATTCCCCGTTCAACGTACGCTGATGAGATCAACGCTTGCTTGAAATCATCACCACTGTGGCGTAATGTTGAAAAACTACAGCTAAAAGTAAATATGCGCGTTCAAATGTTTCAAAACCCATCCGCTGAAACATTCTCAAAACAACTATTAGATATCAGCGATGGAAAAGTAGCTGTACATGAAAGTACTAGATGCATAAAATTGCTGACCAATTTCTGTACAATCATTAACTCGCAAATTGCTCTCATTGGCCAGATATTTCCCGATATACACACACAATACTTGAATCAGGAGTGACTGGCAGAAAGAGCAATTTTGGCAGAAAAAAATGTGGACGCCAGCGTTTTGAACTTCAAGATACAGCAGTTGTTGCCATGAGACTTGATACAAATACAAACTCATACAAATCTATCGATATAGTTTTCCATACCAACGAAGCTGTAAATTATCCAGCAGAGTTTTGAAACTCATTGGATTTGCCAGGCATGCCACCATACCATTTACAATTGAAGGTTGGATCTCCGGTTATTTTGCTTCGTAATTTGAACCCACCACGGATCTGCAATGGCACGCAATTGTCATTAAAAAATTGATAAAAAAAAAACATTGTAGAAGCTATTATTTTGAATGGCAAGTTCCGAGGAGAAAATGTATTACTACCACGAATCCTTATTATTCCCACAGATGTGCCAATTTAATTCAAACGGATTCAATTCCCAATTAGATTGGCATTCGCAATGACAATCAATAAGTCTCAAGGTCAAACGATGTCCGCTTGTAGCTTAGATTTGGTCACACCGTATTTTTCACATGGACAATTATACGTGGCATGTTCTTGTGTGAGTAACCCATCTAGTTTGTTTGTGTTGGCTAAAGATGGACTTATATATACTAAAAATATCGTACATTCCATTGTACAAAGAGACTGATAATGTTATTTTTTAATTGTCATAATTTGTGATAGAGATGTAATTTGAAATTTATTAGACAAAATAATAAAAGTATTAAGATTTCTAAAAATGAATGTTCGGTGTTTTGTTACTTTTATAGGCCATCATCGTTCCCAGCGCTCTATTCCTCTTTCACTCATATACCACATCCCCACACCCTTTCAATGAGTTAGTTATTTTTTATTTGACTACCAAAATATTCACTAGAAATAATTTATATGGCAAAACAACGTTTGTGTGGGGTCAGCTAGTGTATATATATATATATATATAATTATATAGAAAGTCACACGAGGGCACACATGTTCTGAACAATATCTATATAAATTATTTTGTAATAATTATTTTTTATGTATGATTAGAAGCTACGAATTATTTTTTTAAAAATTAGTTTACTTTCATATAGTTTATTCAGATATATATTGCTTACATACTGTTATTTTTGTACTTTTTTTTCTCTTGTCCATATTTTCCATAGTATATTCTAGGTTTCTTTATATATTTATTTTCTTTTTAAAATTTTTAGATATATTTTCTGTATTAATGGTTGTAACGGGTCTATTCGCGAGCCTCCTACTAATCCTCTTAGGGAAAATCTATTTCATTAAATATTGTTCTATTGAAAACGTTCCCCGAAGAAGATGTGGTTATGTAAATCAGGGCTTATATTTAAGCATTAACATTTAGGCTGAAGAGAGAGAGAGATTAAGAGTTAGATGATAGAAGTTAGTGATTATCGTAAATTTGTAGAAAGTTAGTCGAGAGGGACTCGCGATTAATTACTTAATATTTTATATTAATAATTGACGATTAAGTAAAGAAGAATTATTTGAATTAGAATCGTATTCACAAGAAGTCGAATAGCTGAGAACGGATTACGATTATTTAGAACGTATTTTACCAAAACGTTCCAAAAGTAAGTAATTCAAATCATAATTAAATATTAAATATCTCGTCTACACCAATTCTAAAATGTAAGTGCATTTCCAATCCTTGGTCATTTGAATTGATTGATGGAACAATAAAGTAGATTTGTTTTGATTATGGCTGATTTTCCTTCTAACACCCAAACACTGATGGATGTCAGGGGACATCCATAATCGTCGTACGATTTTGCGGCATGTTAAAGAAGCCTAGAGTGCTTATTTGCATTGGGTACTCAGTGCAAAATTCAATTCCAAGCTTAATTTCTCATCTCCATCTCTGAGGCGCCTCACTCTGCGAAGGAAATTGGGCTCCAAAATTGCATCACAATATATAATATCCACTTATATGGAGCCACATTTAAAAGTGATACCAGCTCCCAGGGAATGTCCTACATATGCAATGGTGATAAAACGAATTCACAGCCCCATTTAAAAGGAAAAAAAATTCGTTGTTTCTAAAAATTTCTTCGCCCTCTGTTTATGTGGATTTCAATACTGAATTCTTCTTTTGGTTTCTTCTACTTTTACGCATGTCACTGCTTAATTGCAATTTTTGCAAGAATTCATTGACGATTGAGATTTTCACTTGTCCTTTACAAGCTTATGTATATATATACATATAGTATCATAAAATGAAAGAAATACACAGCATAATAAAATTGATAGTACTAAATTATACCACTAACAAAACTAGAAGAATTAAACCAGATTTCAAGAAACACAATATAAAAAATGATGGAAAAGTATATTGTACTAGAATTAACTAAACGTATGTATAGCATGAAACAGAGTTAGAACTTTAAAATTTAGGAAACCAGAAGAGTCAATGGACTAAAATGAAGACCTATTATGATTTCTAAAGCTGTTGCTGAATTAGGACAAGCAAAATTAGGGTTAAATATATTTTACGGATCCAACACTTCCCCGTTTAGCAGAAATTTTAGCCATAATAGCAAAACATAACCAAATTGAAAAGTTAGGCCTAAAACCAACCACGTGTAATTTGCAACCGACAAAAAATTAAATAAAATTAATATAAAATATGAAAGGAAATGAAATTTTAACAAGATAAAAATAAAAATAAATATTGAAAAAAAACTTACGTGAAAAGATGCAATTCACAAGAAAGCGGGAAAAAAGGCCACTAACTTCGATAGCAACCACGCTAAGTGATGTTAAAAATTACATGTTAAGTTGGTAAAACCAGAAACAAAAATTAGTGGCACCACCTAGATATTTTTATTGTAATTAAACTGATCAAACAAAAACTAATTGAAATTAATAAAAAACAGAAGGAGAAAAAAACAAAGAAAAATAATTAAACATTAAAAAGGAGAATTAGAGAGATAACTTAGAAATATATTTAAAAATTAATTTACTTGGATTGTTGTATTCCAAGCAATTATTGCAGAACGGCTTATAATTATTTTGTTATATATATATATATATATATATATATATATATATATATATATATATATTATATATATATATATATATATATATATATATATAGGAGGGTGAGTGGGAAACTAAGTTTTCCCTGTCGACTGTGGTCAGAGTTGTGTATGAAAGTCAAAATATGGAATGATACATTAAAGATAAGACATGACTTTATTTTTCCACGTAAGTACCAAGTACATTGAATTATTTGTCATTCCACTTGATAAGCTTCAAAAAGCCCTCCAGGAAAAACTCAGGGCTTTGCATACAGAATAAGCATTTAACGTCTTTGGGCGAACAACAAAACAGCAGGTGAATGCGCAAGACATCGATGCACTATTGGTTAGAGGTTGACCATGATCAAGCGAATAGATTCGGAAAAATTGGCTTGAATTTTTCAGATCCTTACAGTCCTGATCTCGCACCATGTGACTTTCATCTGTCTCCGGCTTTGAAGAAGAATCTCGCCTGAAGGCGCTTTGGAAGTAACGCTGAAGTCAGACAAGCCGTTAAACGCTTCTTCCGTGTTCAAAGCCCTGAGTTTTTCCTAGGAGGGCTTTTTGAAGTTTATCAAGAGGTATGACAAATGCCTCAATGTACTCTGTACTTATGTGGAAAAATAAAAATAAAGTCATGTTTTACTTACATTCTATGTTTTGACTTTCATACGCAACTCTAACCGCAGACAGCAGGGGAACGTATTTTCCCCTGCTGGGAAAGGATCAGGGAAAGTTTAACAAAATGTGCCGTCAAATTTGTGCAGCATAGAAGTAGTTGTATGTATTGTTATACCAAATTTTCTTCTAAGATTTTATTATCTTTATAAAATAAAAAAGGACCTTGATATTATTATGATGTCTTTAAAATATAATACTGTAAGAAACATAGTATAAAATTGTTCTTTAAAATTGTACCAAGTACTTATTTTTAAAATTCTTTTCGTCTAGAGATAAATTTAATATTTATTTGTAAGCAAAATTCTTGAAACTATTTCTTATGGTAAAGAGGACCATAGGTATACAAACAGTTTGTGATGTATACAACAGTGATGTGTGTTTTTCATCAAATCACTTTTAAAACAGTTAAACCATAACAGAATATGAATTAATTTTTAAAGTGAATTTTCCAACTTCCAATGATTGATAACACACATTTTATATTAAATGATATGTTAGCAGAAATTGTATTTTTATTTAACAGCCCTATAAAAACAGAAATGCAAATTTTATAAGTGTGATTTAAAAAATATATATTTTATATGCCTACTTTTCAAAACTTTTTACTTAGCTGAATTCTTTTATTTCGCACCATCGATCATCTAAAAATAAAGACTCTTCAATCTTAATTTTCTTGTCAAAAACTGATGAAAAAAGTTTTTCAAAACTGCAGTTAGATGATTGGGGTCTTATGAGAACAATAAAGTGCCTTCTGGAACAGGAAAATGTTTCCTTCTAGGTTAGGATATCAGAAAAAATACTATCCATAACCTATAAAATCTAAAACCTAGCTATTTTAAGAAGTTTTGAAAGGTTTTTCTTTCTTTTTTTTTCTTGCATAAACTTATCAAGATCTGTAATTTAAATTCTTTGTATTTTCAACACATGATTCAAACACATGTTAAATGAGTGATTGAAATAGAAAATTAATGGAGTTGTTTGGATTTAGAGAAAAAACAAAATGACGATCTTTTTTTTTTAAATTTTAATATGAAGCAACATTTACATTTACCTTTTAGTGATATTTGCCAAAAAATTCCTAAAAGTGATTATTATACGTTATATTTTTATAAACAAATGCATTTTCATTTTTTCATGATTTTCAGATGATACATACTTTTCAATTGGACAGTCAATTTTTTTTTATACGAAATTATTTTTGAAAAGGTTTCTTTGTTCTTAATATGATTAACTACAAGTTATTTCCAAGAGAGAAAAGTTAGGAAATCTAAGAGATCAATTTTAATTCAATGCACACAGAGAAAATTTCCATTCATTGTTAAATTAAATTAAAAGTGAGTAATTAATATTTTCAAAAACCCCATGATGGAATTCCTGGTGAAGTATTATCATTCATCTTAAATTCTTAACCAAAGAACCTGATTACGGATATAACGATTAATTATTAAATTTGTAAAGTTATTCCGAAATCAATTTCATTTCAGGGTTCGTATTGTCACAAACTGATACGCTCTGAGTGGCCGAACGGTTAGAGCACGTCTCTACCATGCAGATGGCTCGGATTCGAGCCTCCCAGGTACTTGTTTGTTAAATTTAATCATGACTTTCGTTATTTATTAGTATGGACATATGTAAATTGAATTTATGTTAATCTTTCCCTTGGTGGTTATTCTAGAACTCTCCCCCAGATTTTTTTTTTATAAAAGTACTGCAGCTGGATAGGTT
>BMAO01036091.1:0-19858 GCA_019973975.1 Trichonephila clavata
ATACATATTGTTTTTTTTTTAAAGTTATTCATATATAATTCATAGCACAAACCTTTCAAATGTATTCGAAAATAATCTTACAGAATTTGCCTCTTGATCAGTGCAGGTTTATCCATTGGGCGCTTGCATTTAAGTTGGACTTAAACGGATTTAAGAACCGCCTCCCTGGACCTAACAGTACCAAGAGGGCCGGTAGATCCTCTGCACCCAGGGCCCGAAATAAGCTTAAGCCAGCACTGCTCTTGATTGAAAAAAGACAGTAACTTAGTGTCTAGAAACGGAAGCATATTTATCTTTTAAGTCCCTCCACCCCTTTGGGAGTCGATTTCCGCAAAAGCAAGTTCTTGGCTGATGAAAAGAAACATGCTACCCAAATTTAAAGTCTCCAGGTTTAATAGTTCAAAAACTGGGAACTTGTCTATCACGCACACGCAACTTTCTTGGTTATCAATTTTTACAAAGTCACTTCTTAGCGGATTTTCATTGAAAAAAAAACATGCCTGTCAAATTTAAAGGCAGTATGTCTCATAGTCGCAGAGATCTCGTGAGGAGTGCGAGTCGCTTTTTTGCCGTATTATATATATATATACACACGAGTGTGTGTGAAAAGGTAATCTAAACCATACATTTTTGCATTTTATGCACATCAACGTTAGTAAAAAATAAATTGATAAAATAACAATAAAACAAATAATATTCAGTTCACATTACTAAACGATAACGATAGCATAAACGACATTAAAGAGATTGTATAAAATTTCTAAGCATGGTGTGCCATACATCATGCTTATTGTAATACAAATTTAAATTAAATCACATTAAAAGTTTAAATCACATACAAGCCTGCTATTTTTCATTCTCAGAATTATGGGATTAGGTAAACGAAATAACCACTTGTGATCTAATACTATTGTCAAAATGAGTTATTTGTGAATTTTATCATTTAAAAATAAACATACGGTCGCATTAGTCATAACAAAAATAACCAATCACGTCATGAAACGTTTCTGTAGAATATTTGTATTTTGATTTCATATGCAATAGATAAGATAAATATACAATATACATAACACTCTGGAAAAATCATTCGAATTAAACACGCGCGCGCATCAAGGCTTTAAACTATAATTTTTTAAAAATCAAGGGAAATGGAAGAATAAATAATAGCATACACAAAGAAATTCTTTAAAATTTTGTTTAAATAAAAAAAAATAAACATTTTTATAGATAAAAGAGTAAAGATCTGCAGTTTTTCAAAGAAAAATTGTTTACACTATTAGGAATTTTTGCATAAAATACTATGAGAGACCAAAGCTAACCTCAGTAGAACATATAATTTGATTTATTCGATAGTTTGTGATAAACGTTATCTTTGCAGTGCTATAGGTAGTGAAAATATGATTTATTTTATATAACCCCAGACAGAATAAAATATAAAATACCAAACAATTCGAAAAGGGGGAAGCTAAAAGTACCCTTTACAAAGAATATTATAACTCAAAGAAATTCGTATATTAATATTTTAAACACTTCTAAACACTGAATTATTCTATATTCTCAAGTATTTTTTTTAAAGAAAACTGCTTATGTAACTCATTACATATTTACAAAACAAATGCTAAAAAATTGCTGAAATAATATACGATACCTATTTTTTAAGTCGAGAAATTAGCAATTCCGTCGAACATCAATGAAAACATGACTAACTATTATAAAATATTGAGAAAATCATTTACAAAACACTAATAGAAGTGAATTTATTCGATAATTTAATTGGAATCTATGAACGGATTGAATGCAGGGCATAGCTATGGCCGTATCAATGATACGGGGGTTCTAAGCTACAGAGATCCCAACATGCGTGAACAAAAAATCGTAAAAAATAAACTAGGACCCAAAAGCCCCCCCCCCAAGAAATTTTTGATACAGAGCCCACTCTCCGAACAAGCTACGCCAGTGATTGAATGGTTTTAAAGAAAATTAATTGGAATAGGAGCGTTTCGTTGATAAATACATAATATTTACTAAGTAAATATATCATCCAGTTCATAAAAAAGACGAAGGAATTCGAAAACGAAATCAATTCAAAACAGATTTTGCAGAACAGTTAGTTGATTTTGCTAGTCCACTGTATCCTTAGCTAACATCAATGAAGGAATTTTAATTCATTGATGCTCAAAAAATTATTTAAGACGCGTTTTCGTAGTTTGCAAACGAAAAATGTTATTCAAGTGAAAAATTGTATATTCCCAAAAGAAAATGATTTGCTTTTAAACTTAGTTTACTTTTACTAGAAACCAAACTAAATAAGCTTTCATCATTTTCTGTGTGCCATCTTTTTAAATACCTAAAATAAATTAAATAAAAATGATAAGATGATAGATAGAAGAATGCAAAAATCGATGAAAATCCCCAAATGCTGAGTGATATTATACAAAAAAATACAGTGCCTAAACAAAACGCAATCTAAAATCATAAATACGAGGGGGGGGGGAGTAATAGAATAGAAATTCAAAATGTACATTTACTCTACTTATACGAAATAAAAAATAGCAAATCTTTATTTCTTAGCATTAGAATTGAAAAATGTTGCTATAAAAAAGGATCATTCCTCGAATAATACGGGGGAAAAAGAAGAAACAAAATATAATATCGCGTTTTTTCAAATTTGTGAATTGTTAAAAAAATGAGTTTTCATTTATTTAAAAGCTTCAAGCAGTTTAAGATTTTCACAAGAAAAGAAAAAGTACTTCTCGTGAAGTTTACCTAGTCACAATGCAACAAAATGAAATGGATTCAATAACATAAATTGTATTGTTATGGCATTTAGGAGCTTTTATTTTTCATTTTGGACAATTTATATACGATAGAACAATAATGAAAGGCCTTTTGAAAAGAATGAATGCAATATAAAAAAAGATATGCAAGACATTTTTTTCCCTCTCCATCGGCTCATCCTTGAATTTTAAGAGGTTTCGTTTTTCTTTTAAGAAATCTTAAAATCAAGAATACAGAATCAGGGACTATAAGGCTGCGAAATATATATAAATCTGTAAGATGAAAAAGTCGAAAGTTACTGTACAGTTGAGTGAACATAAATTCTTTGTCAGGCAGTAGCTTCAGACTGTTAATGTTGACGTAGGATGTATTTTTTTTTTAAAATTTATTCCTTCAAGAGTTCTCCCTAAAGTAAATTCTCAAAAATAAAATTAAACCATAACTAGTAATATGAAGTTATATTTAAAGTAAAAAATGAAATTTTTAGCTTTACTTTTCACAAAACTAAAACAAACTCAGTGGCGCAACAGCCCATGAGGGCCAAGACCTTCTGTGCCCATCTCAGTATTCGTGACCTTGGGTGCTGAAGTGCATTGGTTCGATACCCGAAGAAGGCATGAATGTTAGTAAATATACAGTGCACTCTAAAAATTTGGCCAGTGGTACACCCTCAAACACCCCAGGATTGCTTCCTAAAAATTGGAAGCGTAATCGTACTACCCACTGCATGGTGCTCAAAGCTGTGGTTAACGACTAACATAATCTAACCCGCTTGCCACGATGGATTTTGTGCCCTCGATCTGATGTTACTGCTGTGTGATCGGGAATAGTATAAGTAACAACCACATTTTGAAAATATAACCTAGATCTTCAAAATACAATAACATAGTAACATTGTGTAGAATCTCTTCTATGAGACTGCTCTCGACTTGACAGTAAGAGAACATAGCAAGGGAGGAAAAACTGAAAAATGAAATAACTCTCGTTTATACGAATTTTAATAAAGTGAACATGAGCTCACAAGTAGAAACAATTAACAGAGCAGAATAAAGTCATTCAAAATGACACTGTAAAAACCTTACATTATAGGAATAGTTATTAAGAAAATATAATAAAAACTCAATAATTATAAAATTTCTATTTAATATTTTAGAATACAAGAGCTGTACCATTGCCGATATTCATTCAATCCAACACATATATAAAGAATTTTAATGTCAAAAATAATAATCGAATAAGAGACAGTTGAGCAATGCAAGGCATTGCCCTATTACATGCAATGTTGCCGAAGAGAAATTAAATGGAAAATTGATATCTTCGATCAACATCGTTTTCAAAAAACGTTAATGAAGTTTGATGTGAAAATGCTCTTTAAATAAACTTATTTCTGTGTTTGTTTTTAAAATTATTTGATCCACAGTAAGAGTCTGTAAGTAAAGAACATTAAGCAGACTAGTCAATTTGATAGCTGATCACGAATAATCCCTGCTAACAAAGAGAGAATTGACAGTACTCTAAATACAAATCAATTATAAGATATTCCTGAGAGAGCGAGTTATATTTTCATCGCACTATAAAACTGCACGAGGGCTATTGGCGACGGACCTCGTAACGTAAAACGTGACGAGAACGACATCTCAGCTGGAACCCCCTATCCAAACTTTCACCCCACACCAACGAGAGGACGTTTGAGCCTCGACATATTTAATGTGCATCGGATAAATGTATAAATATGCTAAAAATTTAACTTCCTACGATGCCATTTAAACTAAGATACCAAGAAGAATTCTTGATTCATACAACCCTTCATAGCATCTTATTACATCGCAATAATTTTTTATTATTGAATTATCAAAATTAATATTTTACTTTAATTTCATTATCTTAAATTCTTCATTTCCAGTTGGACAAGCCCCTCCCACTTTCCTACAGTTTACTTTTCGAAACCCCAGGACAGCTAATTGGAGTCTCTATCCTCCAAATCCAGTGACCAATCAGAGAGCAGCTACTGAGCTTTCTGACCCATGCCAAATTTTCTTCTACCGGAATCAAGAAGTCGAATTCAGGCAAGCCTACCGGACCACATTGCCTCCACCAATTGCCATAAAGTATATAACAGACTGAAAAATTTCAACTTTTATCGCTTCCCCATCAAAGACTCTCAGATATGGAATAGAGGGCTGCGTCGCAGCCCATATGCCCAAAGATGAACCGTAATCAACCGTAACGTGCATCGGTCCCTTCTGCACAGCAGGTCTTCAGCGGCACTAGGCTCGAACTCATGACATATCGACCACAAGTTTGTTACCTTGCCCACTCGGCTATCGCAGTCCTGATGACGATTCTTTATTAACATCTCAGTTTAAAGAAACACAAGAGGCCAAGGTAGCTTAGTGACCAAGGAACGGACTCGTGGCAGGCATGGCCTGAGTTCGAGCTCAGTGCCACTGAAGACCCATCGTGTATGGGTGTGATGCACGTTAAATCTGTCGAGAGCTCAAACGTCCACCAGTTGATGTGGTAGTTAGGAGAGGGGGTTGTCAGCTCAGGTGTCGTCCTCGTCACTTGACCATGGTTCAAAATTACGAGGTCCGTCGCTAAAAGCCCTCGTGCTGAACAGTGCGACATTTACATTCACTCACTCGAAGAAACACAAGGTTCCTGGCAGTGAACCCGGTGTGTCGTACATAGAGTACTTGCTTGAGAGGGTTTTTCTTCAAAAGACGAAAGCACTAAGACGTAATCTTTATGCTAAAAATCTGTTGGTCTATGGGAGAGGAGTGAACTCTCAAACTCCTCTGAAAAACACCTCGTAATTTTGAATCATAATCAAGTGACGAGAACAATACAACTCACTGATCACACGACGCTAACGTGAATACTTTGAGCTCAGGGCAGGTTTAAAACACATTAGCTGCGCTACACGTTATATCTTAAGTGGTACCAGGATTCGAACCCACGACTCGACTACCACGGGCACATGTCAACGTGATGATTTTGATCAACCAGGAATTGATAGCAATAACGCCCGGTCACGAAATGGCGACTAAGACCATTAACCTTTTGCACTTCTTCTAATGAACAGAAACTGATGGGATAACACACAAATACATATGAGTAAACATTTATTTAACACATTTATCAATTATTACTAAGAAACAATATATAAAATGAGAGAATATTAAAGCTTTTAACCCCTATTTAGTTTATACTAGTAATTCTCAAACTGTGTACATGCCTCTGGGGTACTCAATAAGTTTTCAAGCAGTATATAAGCAAACTAAAAAAAAAATAATAATAAGTACTCGGAAAATAAACCAGTGTATACACTTTAGTGGTATCTCGAGTGAGTTTATTAGCGTCGTACCATAAAGCAACATGAGGGTTATTGGTGACGGACTTCGCAATTCTGAACCATGGACAAGTGAGCTTGCGCCCCATCTCCAAATTTCTAGTCCACACCAACGGGAGGATTTTAAAACTTGATGGATTTAACGTGCATCAGCCCCTCTAGACGGCGAGTCTTTAATGGCGCGAACAGATGAACACATGAGCCACGAGTCTGACCATAATCACTAGGCTACCGTGGCCAAGATCTCGCCCTCGGGAAGGGGGGGGGGCTCGTTTCACACACATTCTTGACTCTGTCTTAATAAGATCATGATCCGGAATAATTTTAATGTGATCAAATGTTATTCCCGTACAAAATCTCCGAAAAACAGGGAGTGCCAGACTGTATGTCAACTCACACAAAAGTGGTAAGACTGTATTGTCCATGTCTATATATATAGCAGTAAATAATTCAAAAGAAGACTAATAAATCCCAAGCATCCTAAGATCAGACCGGAAGAACCAAGAACATGGAACCATGACAAACCAAAAAAATGTATCTAGCGGGGAAAACTATTATGATTTCTCAAGCTGTCACTGGTTTAGGACAGTGAAACAGGATTAAACATTGTTTTTTGAGATCTCAACCTTCTCCTGCAGCAGAAATTGTTTCTACATAATAGTTTCCCGTATAAACTAAGGCAAAAGCCTAAAACCCACGTGGGTGAATATAACAGCAATAGAATAGAAATTGCAGCATTAAATAACCATAGGAATCCGGAAGAAATAGACAAATATAAATATGTATAAACAAAAATATTTGTAAGAGAGGTTAATAATGAATATAACCATAATTAACAATAATGTAAATGAGCAAAGAAACTCTAATCTTACCCGATGTATACAGATTCCACAATGTACTGACTCACTGCATCAAAAAAACACAGCTATACTAAGAATAAAGGCGCCATCTATGTATATTTATAGTAACTAAACTTAATATAAGCATATATCAAGAATATTATATACTATAGACTAAATATATTAAGAAATATAACAATAAAATTATATACTATAAAATAAATAGAAATGAATACTTAAAATAAAAATAATTAAATAGCTATAAACTTTGATGACATATATTTATAAATAAAATTAGCTGGATAGTTATAGTCTAGGCAACTTTGAAAGAATTTTTTATAATTATTAATTCTCAATACTTCTTCAGATACTAAATCATTATTTCTTTTTATATAGTTTAGAATGATATTTCTAAAAATTGAAATGTGAAGGGTACTATTCCAATATGGCATTTTTATAACATTAAAATCAAAAGAGTCTCTTTTATCAAAAATATTACTTTTTAGCATATTATTTTCAACTTTTAATTCTAGATCAAGGAAATTTGCTGACTCTATATTGCAATTGGTTTTTAATAGTTTCAGGTAGGTTGGATAATAATCAAATATAGGAGTAAAGTCAACTTTATTACTGAAAATAATTAGATATATATATATATAATATAATAATAATAAGATATATATATAATATAATAATAATAAGATATATATATATATATATATAATATATAGGTCTAGTTTTAATAACAAACAATCCTTCAACTCATTTAGTCAAAATGTGCCATCGGTAGAGCAAGTTTGTGCCTAGGTCTTTGAGATGTACCTCCTGCACGTTTAATTGTTTTAAATTACTGTTTGAACGAATAATTTGACAATGCGTTATATATATACTGTTCACTTTTATAGATCTCAGGGAGGGCCTACTTTGCTTAGGAGTCTAGAGCCTCAAATATCTTAAGACTCTTTAAAGCCCTGAGCCCAGAGAAAATCTTAAGACGTCCGTGCTACCATGGACACGATCTTATTAAGGAAGTATGTTCCATTTTTGTTATTAGTCAAAGGGTGGGACGACAAAAAAAGCTTGAGAACCATTCATTGGTTTATAATATTCATTTAAGTAAAAGATGTCTAAGGAAATGGAAAATAGTTTATTCTACACGAAAAAAAATGCAAAATACAAAATGAAAATCACACAAGAAGCTTCTAAATCTCAACTTTAAAAAATATTCTTCCCATTTTTCAGAAAATCAAGGTGTGATTAAATTTTTTCTTCTTCTTTTCATTACTTTCCTTAGTAAAATGACTTTAAATATTATAGATAAAACTAACATTTTCAATTTATTCTTGGTAAGTTTGAATTTTAATTACTAAGAATTATTTATAACTTTCGTTATATTAAACATCTTTATTTTTTGTAACTTATTTTTACAAAACTAAAGGTATAAAAAATGTTCTATTTGTTCTTTTCTATTAAATTATCTAAACTCATTTCGCTTTTATTTAATTTTATTATTTTTTTTAAAAAATTGTTTTGGAACAGTGGTCTTCAAACTCTTTCGACTCACGGAACCCTTAGAAATATAAGGCGTTCTCTAACGGAACCTCATTCCACACATGCTCACTTTAAAGAATATATATTTTAAATAATATCTAGAGTAGATCAACAAGTTATACTTTACATGAAGACAATTAAAAAAGTATTGTATTTGTTAGTGAAAATTTTTAATATAATTTACTCTCATTAATAATATTAATTTGTGATATATGTAAGTATCACATGCTCATGCCTTTTATTCAGTAACTGGGATATGTGCTTGCATTTTTTTTTCACACAAACTGCCGAAATTTAGGTCTATTGAAATGATCTGATGTCACAATTCATATTCTGCGTTTAATTAGGTTTTAAGTTTTAAGTTTGTTGCCACATACGTTGAGTAATATATTTCCCTTAAATGCATTGTTCTGAATAATATTAAAATGTTAATAGCTGTGTATTAATGTAATGTATTAAATACTAATGGCCTAAAATTTGCAAGTAGTTCTTGTTTAAATATAAATTTTAAAGTCGAAATTCTTGATATGTCAAAAAGTTGTTTTCTCTCTTTTATTATAGATTTTCCACAAAAGGAGAGGGGTGCTATTTAGTACTGCAAAACATAGTATAAACGAGTATATAAATCCTGGATATAATAATAAACAACAGATTATTCACTACCTAGTTGGTAGGATTAAAGAAAAACCGTTTCAGAGTTTTCTTCTATTATATTATAATAAAGAGAAGTTCAAAAAGTATTTCAAAATACAGTTATATATTATGTATAAATAAAATTTTCAATTTTGATGACTGGGAGGAGCTTTAGATACTTCTAGTTATACAAGCTTCATAGAGAGAGTGAATTCATTTCGTATACTAATTTATAAATTTCCTTTTCAATATTCTATTCTGACTCGTGGAACCCCAAGGTTCCGTGGAACATAGTTTGAAGACCACTGTATTAGAAAATACATATATGTCACAATAAAAAAGAAATATAACCAATAACCATCTTTGAAAAAATGAGCACTCGCGAAGAAAAAGAAATCGATCCAGAGAATGAGAAAAATAGGTATGTGTGTGTGTGTGTCCGAAAGTGATGCAACATCTTAAGGTGTGTGACTACCCAAAATTCGCCGTTTCGGTGAAAATTTTCGAAATTTCTTTTATTTTTTTATTTTATAGCCAATACATTTAAGATTTTCCAAAAACACTATTTTTATTTCTACGATATTTAGAAGCAAAGTTATAGCATAATTAGTAAACTGGAAATGGAGTTTAAAAAACCGGAAGCAGATCCCTACACAAAATGTTTTTAACATATTGAATTGAAATTTTCAGAGCATGTTTTATTTAGTTCTATCTGTGCTATGAATTAAAAATCTAATCTCTGTGAACATATTTATGCATTTTATTGCTTTTTTTATGGAAAAAAATCCTTAATTTTTTAAAAAATCGTGTTTTTGGATAACATTTGGCATATTTAAAAAAGTTTCAAAAGTATTAAAGATGTTATTTATGTACAGTATAAATATTATTTCAATACATTTATTAGAATTTCGTGTAACTGCAATTTTTCATCAAAATTTCAATAAAAATTACAATTGCTATAGTCTATAAAATTCTTTAGAAAACAGCAAAAGGTTAAAAAAAAGTCCGAATTAGTTAAACATGAAGCTAAAGAGATTTTGACCTATAAACATGGTGAGTTTAAAAAATGTACAATTAGAAGAATTTTTTTTATACTGTATTAAATCTTTAAATGCATTTTCTGAGAAACTGTTTTTTAATTTTTTGCTTTACGGTAAAGTTCACTACAGGATTGCTTTTTAAGATATTGAATTGAAATCTTCAGAAAATGTTTTATTTAGTTTTATCTCCAGTATAGACTATGATCTTATCTCTGTGTATATATTTATGTATTTTATTGCACTTTTTGTTAGAAAACAACATTAGTTTTTTGTAAAAAAATTTGAGTTCTTGCATAAAATATGACATTTCAAAAGTATTACATATCTTATAGATCTAAGCACAGATGATGATATTTTTATGTAGGTACCATATAAATATTATTCGAATATATTAATTAAAATTTTCAATACAAGCCTTGCCGTAACTGTAATTTTTCACTAAAATATTTCACTCAAAATTCCCAATATATCCAAAACTATTTTTAATTTTGTGGAAATTGTACTTGAATTCCTAGATTTATATGCCCCATTTCAAATAAAAAGGTGTTCTTTTAGTATAAAATTTATATATTTAAAAAAAAGTGCTCCAAAGGTAGTCACATACCTTAATGTAATGAAATATCTAAAGTAAAATGATTAGAAGCCTTACACTATACCGAGGAGAAGAACAAACTCTCATTGTTTTTTGAAAATACAGTTAGACCATGCAGAATATTTTCAACTACTACCACTACCCAAAAAAGTTTTAATGAATGATAAAAATAAGGTACCACACCTTAATCTCATGTACGAAGTGATACTGTAAGTTCTGTGTTTTCACTAAAGTCGTCGATTACTGAACAGAACACAAAAGCATATTACATATAAATCTTCACAGCTCCTTTGTTCACTCATTGTCAAAAAATCAACATTTTATGTCTTTTGGCGACTAGCCATAAATTTGAGATAGAGAAGCATTGTTTTGGACCCCTGCGCCAATCACAAGCATTTCGCCAAGAAAGAGAACGGATTACATTCTAATCAGGAATGAAGATACCTATTATTTTCAATAATCCACTTCAATTCCGTGCCTACTTGTTTCGGGGCCTAATGCCTCCACACATCTTATCGTCTTATCACTGTACAAACACAACAGAAAACCGTAATAGGCTTAAGCGGAACTAACAGCATGAAGAACTGTTTATCTACACAGAATAAACATGGAATTCTAGACGGGACGTAACAGATTAAGTTAAGATGTTTATTGACACAAGTGTTAATGCGAGACTTGTGTTATATTAATGAAGAGTTACATCGCTATAAATAATCTAAAATTTCGATTGAGATTAATAATTATTTTTGGCATTGTTTCAAAAATGAGAGTGCCGTGTATGTGTAGCAAAATCCCACAAAAAACACCCTAAAACAAGTAATATAAATTTTTTTAAGTCTATACTTACTTAGGTTAACGCGCGCGCGCGCGAATAAAATTTTTATTAAATAGTTACAATTAATATAAATATGTATATACATATAACAGAATCACAATATTAAGTGACAAAATAGAAAGCTGAGAGAGAGATTTTCCATTTTTCTTTATATATGGCGTTGCACTATTCTTTTGTTAAGTATAGTAAAAAAACCCAGCCTCAGAAATTAGACCATTTGAGGTGGGATTCGAACCTACGACCTTTGAATTAGAAGTCTAACGCGCTATCCATTGCGCTACAGGGACACAACGAACGATTTTCCTTTCTATATATGCTGTTGGACTATTATTTTTGTTTGTTACTATTTATTTATTTTTTAATTTAATTAATGAATTAATATCTTAAAAAGCTGTATTGATATCAAGTGTCAGCCACGACAAGTTTAAAAAATATATTTGAACTTGAATGGATAAATGGAAAGTATTTTATTAACGATTGGAAATTTGAGCGATATATTATATATATATATATAGCAGTAAATAATTCAAAAGAAGACTAATAAATCCCAAGCATCCTAAGATCAGACCGGAAGAACCAAGAACATGGAACCATGACAAACCAAAAAAATGTATCTAGCGGGGAAAACTATTATGATTTCTCGAGCTGTCACTGGTTTAGGACAGTGAAACAGGATTAAACATTGTTTTTTGAGATCTCAACCTTCTCCTGCAGCAGAAATTGTTTCTACATAATAGTTTCCAGTATAAACTAAGGCAAAAGTCTAAAACCCACGTGGGTGAATATAACAGCAATGGAATAGAAATTGCAATATTAAATTACCATAGGAATCCGGAAGAAATAGACAAATATAAATATGTATAAACAAAAATATTTGCAAGAGAGGTTAATAATGAATATAACCATAATTAACAATAATGTAAATGAGCAAAGAAACTCTAATCTTACCCGATGTATACAGATTCCACAATGTACTGACTCACTGCATCAAAAAAACACAGCAATACTAAGAATAAAGGCGCCATCTATGTATATTTATAGTAACTAAACTTAATATAAGCATATATCAAGAATATTATATACTATAGACTAAATATATTAAGAAATATAACAATAAAATTATATACTATAAAATAAATAGAAATGAATACTTAAAATAAAAATAATTAAATAGCTATAACTTTGATGACATATATTTATAAATAAAATTAGCTGGATAGTTATAGTCTAGGCAACTTTGAAAGAATTTTTTATAATTATTAATTCTCAATACTTCTTCAGATACTAAATCATTATTTCTTTTTATATAGTTTAGAATGATATTTCTAAAAATTGAAATGTGAAGGGTACTATTCCAATATGGCATTTTTATAACATTAAAATCAAAAGAGTCTCTTTTATCAAAAATATTACTTTTTAGCATATTATTTTCAACTTTTAATTCTAGATCAAGGAAATTTGCTGACTCTATATTGCAATTGGTTTTTAATAGTTTCACACAGGTAGGTTGGATAATAATCAAATATAGGAGTAAAGTCAACTTTATTACTGAAAATAATTAGATCATCGATGTATCTAAAAAAGTAACTAGAGTCTGTATCAATTTTTTCATTCATACTATTTTATGTGAAATGAATTGTAAATTAAATACATGAAGATGACTGATAAAGAAGTAACATGATGAATTTGGTGGTAAGCACGGCCTGTGTGTGGTAAAGGGTTAAAAATTCTTATAATCGAAATAATATGGGGGGGGGGGAAGGCAATGATTTAAAAATACTAAATTAGTCATTTTGTTTATAATTAAGGCTGTGTATGTTAGGAAAAGAGATTTCGGCTATTTTCTCAATTCCTTCAATTGTATAACAAAATTATTTCTACTTTGTTTCAACAATAAAATCTGGCGTATTAGGGGATGTGTATTGCTGTTTAAGAAACACAACTTTTTAAACATTTATTTTTATCAAATGCACAAAAGTCATTTATATCTCATTAACTGCCCAAAAGAACATTTTATTTAGTTATCAATAAATCCAGTAAAAGAAGAAGTGGCGTAGACATCTAATTGGGGAAGGGGGATACATTCTAAAAAACACACAGACGAAAACGCCAAGTGAGTGAATATTAAGGTAGCACTGTTCAGCTACATGAGGGTTTTTGGTGACGGACTTCGTAATTTTGAGCCACGGTCAAGTGACGAGGACAGCACCTGGGCTGGCACCTCCTCACCTAACTTCCACACCACACCAACAGGAGGGCGTGTGATTCTCGAAATATTTAACGTGCATCGGCTCCCTCTGCACGGTGGGTCTTCAGCGGTACAAAGCTTGAATTCATGACATACCGGCCACGAGTCCGTTACGTTGACCACTAGACTATCGCGGCCAAGACGAAAGCGTCGAGGGGTATGGTAAAAATTAAAATATGGTCTATGGTGTGCGTGTCCAAAGAACAGAAAAACATGAGAATGGAAACATATTATACCCAATGCACTCAGACGAAGAATGAAACTTTGTAAAACACGAATGGAGATGAATTATAAATGACATTATTGCGATCAAAACTGCAAAGGGCGTGGCGTCTAAAAACAAAAGGCCGTCTACTTAATTTTTGATAAAAGGTTCCACGATCTCTGGTTACCCGGATCCTTATCATGGACAATTTTTCGTCTCTCAAGCGAAAACATAACATTTTGTTAGAAAATTCATAACTGATAGTTCAAGAATTAAGTACAGCATCGCGCTTAAAAAGTCTTAATGTTCAAATTCCGTTCATAGATGTAAGGAGACATTAGTTTAGGCGTTATTTCTTCATCAAAACATGATTCTGTAGAAAAATATCCTGCATTTTCGAAGTAATATGCAATATTTCAAGATATGAATCTTTGCCATTTATGCGTCTTCGTCCAAAATCGGTTTTGCAAGAGCAATAATCAAAACATTCTTTACAAAGATTAAAAAGTTTACATAGTAGTTGTAACAAAATGTAGGTTCTCGTATGCATATAAATATGAATAAATACAAGGCAATACTGCTATTACGAGCTTAAGCACAATAAATATTGTCATCACGAAGTACACATTTTAGCGAAGTGGCCAGTCCTTTGGATTTCAATCAATCCTTGAAATCAAAATCTTTTTTGTGTAACTTTTTGTTAATTTATGTGTCGACTGTAAACTATAAAATAACATTTTTAACTGTGAGCAGTAATTATATTGGAGATAGATTATTATAGTCTATTTCTGTATAGCTCATTTTTTTAAATTCTATTCTACACTAAGTAAGTTGATTGATGTTTTATTAATGTTACGTTATCGAAACAACTCGAGGGATATGGTACGCTTCGTAATCTTGAGCCACGATCTAGTGATGAGATCGCACCTGATCAGGCAGCCCATTTTCCAACCCCCCCCCCCACCCACGTGAGGATTCTGAACTTCGACAGATTTAACCTGCAGCAGTTCCTTTATATAGCAGATTTTTTTAATGGTACCAGGACATGAACCATGACAGAAGCAACACCCCGATTTGACCACGATCACCAGGCTACCGCAGCTATTACGTTACATTACAGATTTAAAGCTTTACTTTTATCAAAACTTTCTCAGGAACAATAAGATAACACATTAGGACCAGTGACGTCTTAAAGAATAGGCCAACTGGGCCCTGGCACACGGTCTCAATGGGGGCCTCTCATTCTCGATTCAGCCGTAATAAATCATGATTCTAAATTTGAAGGCTCAAGTATTTTTTCCGGTTGTATATTCTCCAAAAAAACTGGGAATTTCGGACAATATGTCAACTGGCTACATGTATAGGCCAAGGCATACCGCACCATACAACTGATTACTCATTCATTCAAGAAGGCGGAGTCGGTCGAGCCAGTTTGTGCGATTGCAAGTCATGCACATTTATTTGTTTCGGGTCATTGTTTGCGTGAGTATTTGACAACGTATGCTGTGTACTGTCTACTTTTACGGTCATCGGAGGGGACTACATTTGTATAGGGGTCTATGGCCTCAAGGTCTTAAGACGTCCTGATTAGGACAGCGGTCCTCAATCTCGGGTCGGGGACCGGTCCGTGGATCAAATGGTACGGGCTGCCAAGGAACTTAAATTATTTTCATTTTATTTACATTGATGTATTTCTCTCGAGTTTGTGCGACTTTCCATTAAAATCTCTTTATATTCCATGTTAAATCACTTTATAATCATTTTTTGATGCAACTGTAGTTATTCTGAGGTATATTTAAATACAATTAAATTGAAATTATTAAATCAAAATAATCTAAAATATAAACAATCAACGTCCCCACAAAGTCGCAGTAAAATTATCAAACGTTGACCGGTCCGCTGAGATAAAAAGGTTGGGCAGCACGGCATTAGGACATATGTACGGTATGTTTGTCATTTTTTTTTAAACGGTAAATTTAGTAATAATCTACTGAGTCTCAGTAACATAAATAAGAAACATGAAAGGATTCCATTAACTCAATGACATTTTGTCACGAAACTAATCACGTTCATCTCTGATAACATAAAAGAAAGTTGAGTAGAATTCATATAAGAAACGGTTTTTGATTTATAGTCCATTTTACCATTTCAATTACTGCGTCGTATATATTTCTAAAGAAACAAAGACTAGCATTTTATGCATTAAGCATCAAATAAAAATTTCACAGCGTATAAATAAAAAGCTGAAAAGTGGGTTTTTTTTTATAACCAGTTTCAATTTCAGAACTCAGTGGCGCAGCAGCCCATGAGAGCCAAGGCTTACTGATCCTGTCTCAGTTCTCGTGACCTAGGCACTGGGGTGCATGTGCATATGCATATGTTTCGGTCAAGTGGTCAGTCTGACACGAAACCCCAAGTGCTCAGTTCCCAAGCAAGCTTGCTAATCGTTTTAGATCCACTGAGGGTTGACAGGCTGAGTCGACCTTGCCCAGCCCTGGACCTGTAGCGTAGAAGTGCTCGATTTCAGATTGAATGTAAAAAATACAGAACGCATATTGAATTTGACGACTTATGAACGCTTAACAATACAAATTTAATGATGCTATTTCGATAAAAATTAAGAAACCTGTTTGAATACTGTTAAAAGTTCCAAGAAATAATACGCAAATGTACGGATTTTTTCAAAAAGTAAATAATTCACCCTTAAAAAAATATTTATCCTTAACATTTCTCCACAAATAAGTTAATATATATTGATATCTTTACAAATATATTAATCGTAACGCATATCAATATTACATTTAAACTAAATGATATCTAATTTAATATTGAACGCCACCTCCGAAAAGTACATACATTAAAAAAAGGGAAAAATTGAGTTATAACTTGAGTGCTTTGATTTAATTAATCTCTTGCAAGTACTAGAGGTAAAATTTTTAAAGGAGAAGTGTAAATTATACATTTTATTATCCCCCCCCTTTATTTATTCTCGAGGTTACAAGACGTTTTCGGAATGCTTAAAGTTATTGCAGACTAATGTTTTTAACTGGATGACTGCGATTCAGGATGTGATTCACCCAAACTAACCAATTCAATTTCAAGAACCCTGAAAGAGTTAATTGTGAACACGTTAATTTAAAAGACGACATTTTTCCTAACCCACCAAATAAACTTTAAAAAAAATCAAGCATTCTTATAAGGGTTTAAATAGAAATTATGAATTTTTTTTATTATTAATCGTCAAAATGGACAATTTAAACTGACATGTTTGGGTATTTTTGCTCATGGATTTCTCTAAATATAAGGTTAATAATGTTAAAAGCATGTTTTTATCGTATTTTATAATAAAAAATTTAAAAAAAAAACACTAAGATAGTATATTTAAAAAATATTATTTCACTTCATGGTCACAAGCCTAAAATTTTCAAGTTGAATTATTTGTATCACAAGTCGTCATGGAGATTAAATACAAGGTGTTCTTGCAATAAATTTCGGTAAAACGCCTTCGTCACGTTAATGGATTACATAATTTGAGGGTATAAAGGCCTAATGATGACACGTGAACTATATACCTAAAATTTTCCTGCGTATATGAAAACTAAGGTACAGATGACACGGTAATTTCTATCACTACACATGATGAATAGTAGAAAAATTAACATAATCCCAGTAATTACAGCCATAATCTTCCCAACTAAATTACAACAATCCAAACTAGATAATTTAATTAAAAAATTTCAATTCGAAGCCTTCAACTGAACACACACAATACAATATATTCATTTAAACAACTCATTCTGTATTATGTATTTCTTTTGAGAAAATATTCGATTTCTCATAAATCCACAATGTTTTGTATTTGTAATCGACTTTTTCACAGACGAGACATTTAAAACTTGGTAGCCGGCCAGGACTTCAGAGGCAACCGAAACAGTGTGAATGAAAGGAATATTAATATCGACTCTGGTCCAGAAAAAGTTCCAAATAGTATATCGATCCATTTTTGCATTTATTTGATGTATTGTATTCACGTAATCATCGCATATATTATTTGCGCAAGGTTCCTCCCTTTATCTTCTTTTCACACTCAAACAATAAGCGACTGCTATAAAAATGGTATGAACACTTAACTTAAAAGGTGCTTTTTCAGAAAAATCACTCATTTGCACTAGCGGTGAGAAAATATGACTTATTGGGAAAATCAAAACAACCTTATTAATTAGTTCCAACTTCTAAAAACAAACTATATCTTCATCGGTATATTTATTTTACTTGTGTATAATATATTGTTAACTAGCTGTTAGCTACAATTAGCCGTAATTAATTATTCCAATTATATTCCCATTATACTTTTCAATACGTACCTCTATCAATGACCTTAAATCTATTACACCCTTATATCAAAATCAAACGTGTGTGTTCAATGCTTCTTTAAAATATAATGCTATTTTTGCACAAAATGTACTCCTGCTTGCCCCTCTTTTTGTCAGGCTTCTTATCGGAATTTGTTGTTTATGTAACAACCACTCAATTGTCATATTTATCACAATTTGAGATTCGTTGATAAATTTGAATTTTACTCATTGAGAACCAACTCTATATGCATGATTCTACACTGGTTCCGAAAGTTAAGCGTAATTGGAAAACTATAAAAATGAAAGAATTAAATGAAACAGAAAAGCCTAAAATTACGTATAGATGTTCTATCAATTTTAACCAATGATTGTGTACATGCAATTTTTTTTATTTGCATTGACATAATAGGACTGTAAGAGGGGCTTATTGGGAAATACTGCAAGTAAAGGATTGTGAATATATGTCTTTGAGTTTCTGGTTATTTGTATTAACAATGGATTCATTCATTCATTTATTTATTGCAAAGCACTGATTATGGGCCAAAGAAAAATAGGCTTGTTTTCAAAATGCACAGTCGTTGGAATGTTAAAAAGGGGCAATTACAAAGATACCAGCGTTAAAAATTGTAAATATTGCACAGTGTGTAATATTCAAGCACAGTGAAAAAGGTACCGAACAATTGAAAACATACATAAAGATTTAACAGGTCGACTGCGAAACAGTCAGACAAGATCAATTTCTATCTGAAACTGTGCAACGTAAGCAGATAAAGTACGCCAGACAACTGTCTTAAGCCGTGGCCGTAAAGGAGAATATACCCCCTTCCTATAAAGTCATGTTTGGGCCCCATAGAATCCTGCTCCCCTCGCAATGCGTGGGTGTACGTTACACCACTGGTCTTAGGGGATTCTGCAAAAATGAGATCAACAATTTACTGACAAACAATTTACAGAAGACAAAGAAAGTGGCAACAGACGTCCAACTGTTTAAACGCCATTGAATCATATGGAAAAGATAACCCAATTTAGAATAGAGAACTTTGGAACAGGACAGAAAATTAATGGAGCAATGTGATGTTCTTCGAAGATTTAGTTTACATGGTGATTTTCGCGCAACATAATCTGGAAAGAATGTGAAACAAACTACTTTTTTATAACACCACAGAAAGATAATTATCACTATGATCAAGAAGCCTTTACTATGAGCGGGCATAATCTGTAAGATGCAAGAACGTTCAGTTTTCTAAAATCTCATACTCGCCCTTTCCGAGGTGCTACGGATTCATAGTTCGTATCCAACAAACAACGTAATGCTCCACACGACAGATATTTTTAACTTACAGATATCCAGATTTCAATTCGATTGAGGATGTTCAGGACGTACTTGGATGAATATTTGATCTCGTTAGGGTTTTAGAAAACATTGCTGA